>LUCM01002681.1:0-70955 GCA_008360955.1 Fasciolopsis buskii | reverse complement strand
ATGGAATTATTTGTAGGCGTGTAGCTCATGGGTACTGCTAGGGAGTCCAGCCGCTAAGCAGAAGAACGATTAGGGTTCTCAACCGAAGCCTTTGGTCGTGACAAGAACCTGAGCGCAAGTCAGCGGGGCATAGCTGAGTGGAAGCCCATTTACTTAGATCAGTTATTCTTCCACTCGTTTTTCCGACTGTGCTGCTAACTCAGATCCACCTTGACTGGGAGTACCAGGAGACTACTTCGTTAGGCCCCTACCCATTGACCTTCCAGGCATGATTGGATCTTCGGCTTGAGATAAGCCATCTTGTATAGCTCGTTGGATCATGGAGGCACGCAAGCCGTCACGCCACGTCATCGTGTAGTCTCGTTGTGCGGCTTTTCACTCTTCGAGGACACAAAACGCATTTAAAACATACCTGCATTGTCGTTCTGATAATCGAGAAAAGTCTTTAACTTCTTTGGGCCTTCACTCTGGGGCACGATAACCTCCGCACATTCTGAATCAGATCGCTTCCCATCTGATCAAATATTAGTGCCACTTTTCTCACATGAGAATAGGGCGATTTTCACGGTCACATCGATTGGAAAGTTAAAAAGAGACTTGTTTTGGTGAACTTGGGTGAACGATCATCGCGAAGACGAACTCGGTTTCGGCTGCTCCCGTACAGAGATTGGATAAGAAAAATAAATGTCTAGAACACGCTTTCCAATGAGAGCGCCAAAGAACTGCGCGATTGACTGGACCGAATTTCTCTTTCAGATCAAGAGGGACAGGGGTTGTGAGTCCACGAAACAAATGTCTTGTTTTTAAATTTGTCGCAAAATGAAAACTTGATCAATGCAACTCCAACCAAGACGGAAACCGCGTTGGTTCTCACGCACACCTTTCACGGGCCAGAGATAATTGGCGGAGGATAATGCCTACGAGCAGTTTTAATACTATACTTACCAAACTAATTCCTCCGTGATTTTCATGTGAGGATCTTTCACCTGTCTTCTGAATCAGTACCGATTCACACTAGTCCTTAAGAATCTGTCTGCTTTCCATAATTGATCTCAGGAGTTTTGTTAACCTTGATGTTACCGCGTCCCCGCTGTCCTTGGAAGAGGACGAAGACAGCGCAATATGGTTCCTCTCCCATATTCCTTTTCAAAAAACCAACTTTTCGATAATTTTCATTTCTGCAGTGGTTCACTTGCAAGCTCTGAGATAGCAGCCAAACCGTGGCACATTGGTTAAAGGCTAATGGCTGTTCAAACTGGAACGGAACTGATAATCTGAAAGGTTCTTTGTGCAGGTAGGCCAGCTACTTTGTCCACTAAAGGGCCTTGCCCAGCGTTTCAGCCGTCGCTCCTGAGTGAGTTTTTCACTTTCTTGATTACCTGGCTTACACTTAGCTTCCGTGGACCAGCTTCCTAGGAAAGCGATAAAGGCTGCTTCTATTACCGATATCCGAATCCTTTTGTCATTTCCGCACACTTCCCTGCATAGCAGTGCTCGCAGACATTTTTTAGACTCCTGTTCAGTTGACGTTTACCCGTCTCATTGTATGTAACATACATGAGATCTGTGAGCATCCAACAGAACAACAAAGGTCGAGGAGATCCGTCCTCTTTGAAGTTTATATGGCATGGAGTCGAGCGTGGCAGTAGCCGCCGGGTACAGGATTTCATTGTTCACTACCCAAACCACTGGATATAATGTGAAATGTGGTCCTGATTATTCTGTGCGGCGACAGGTGCAGTATGTGTTTCTCTTTACCAGTGTAACTTTTCGGTAATAGTGGACGAGTACTCTTAAGGAGTCCAACCACTAAGCAAAAGAACGACTACAGTTCTCAACCAAAACCTTGGCTTCTAACAAGAACTCCACAAGGAAGCGGAGAGTGGCTTTGTGGCTCATTTGCTTGGATTAACAATTCTCTCACTCAATTTTGGGGATTGATTTGAAAGCTCACGCCAACCCGCAACCCGAGGAGGCCAGAAAACTACTTCAGGTCTCTATCCATTGAATTTTGGGCTTGGGATATGACATCTTGTATGACGCAATGCGTCATAGAGGTGCACAAGCCGTTCTACCAGCTCAAAGTACAGTCTGATTGTGCCTCGTGTGACCTCGTTGAGTAATGTGTTGCAGTATAGTGAACTAGTATTCAGGGTATACACGAAGTGGATTTACTGGGGGTCGGGAAAAGAAAAGAACACCGTAGTGGTCAACACACGGAACACCGTCTGACTGCAAAAACGCACTTTTCCTAATCGTTTACGTTCGACACAAAGCGATATCGCGAATGCAACTGTTCATGGTTCAATATCATATCCTTCATTGTCTCTAGTCGACTGGTTGGGGGCTCTTGCGGACCCCAACCACGTGAAATCCCCGTCTTACCCATATTCGTTGTACATTTTTTCATTTCACAACCATATCATCCGTTGACCTATACACGGTTACTCTATCCAGTCGTAGCTATACAACGTGTCCATGAATGACCAAAATCCTCAGATCGACGAGCATCCTCAGCATGGAAACTTTATATCTGGCGACCGTACAGCGAAACCGAGTGCACTGCAACACGATACATATTACGTTTCATCTTCGGCGAAATACCTGGTCGGCGCCACAAATGCGTCAGTTTAACATGCGCCGCTCGAGATCTGGATATACGCATGCTCACTTCTAACGCGTGCTACCATCCTTAGTCATGCAGCTGCTGAGGTAATTGAATTGGCCCACATTGACTAGTTCCTCCTCTTCGAGTGTCACACTCGGAGCAGCTACCGACTTCCAGTCCTGTAGCATCCCTTTGCAAATTGAAAGCGCAAGTCATATGCCGAATAGAGCCTCTCCCCAGTCTGTCTTATGCACGTTGCGCATGTTCCGTAGATTCGAACAAACGCACAGGTCCGTCTGCGTAATCTAGGACACATTTGCCAGATCGACGCCTAAATCTTGAATACCTCCTAAAACCTCTCCCATTACCTCGTCCATGACTAATCTGAACCAGAACAGAGATGAGACAGTCTTGACAAACACTTCTGGTCTTTTCGAGTAAACTTTACGGTTCGCCGTACACCCTTGTCTGACCAAAGTGTGCGAGGCCAATGCTCTCAGGATGTTCACGAACATCTCTGGTCTGCATTTCCGATAAAGAAAATTGAATAGCGCCATTTGGTCAGCTGAAACACTTTTCAACTCAAGAAAAACATCGAGTGGCGAAGTGCGGTGGTACTCAGCTGATGCCAAAAGTGCAATGCCGCTTTGTTTTGGTCCCATAAGTTATGTGCCAATGGGTGCGGATCATGTTCGAGAAACAGGTTTGTCCGACAAGCCCGTCTGCACTCAAGTGAACGGCGCACAAGCTAAAGACCTGATCGACTACAGGATGGGGAAACCAGCCGTTTGCCCTATCTCTGGAATAAAGAAAAAGTGGTCTGTTTTTACGTGACCGGCTAAGAGGCTTCCGGTGATGTTGCTCGGACTGAAGTCCAGACGCAATTAACCCGTTAGACTCGGGGGGATCGTCGAATAAGCGTTAACCTGAGTAGACCCTAATGAATCGTTTGGTTGCGACAATTTAATGAAACACTTGCGTTGATCCGCCGGGGGTCATTTGATCGTTCTCGGGCGATTAAGCAGGTGGGGTAGAACTAGAATCGAGACGACCGTCTGAAGCCACTAGAGTTATCGACGGCAATAAACAGATTATGAAGAAGACTATATGTGCGGTACTTTTCAAGTAGCTGTTGAAGGTCGATGCAACCTGCTCACTGTCCACAGACGTTGCTCCCGCGACTTCCTTTCTTTTTCCATCCTTTATTGCAAGACCGAGTTCTCGTTTATGCCAGTTTTCATCCCGGTTTCCCACAAAAGAGATGTTCGACCGTGTTGCCACCTTTTACCCTTTTTTCCACTTTATAATGCAGATGATCCTGGAAGTCACTGTCTTCATGTGAGAACGATTGCATTGTTGTTTGTTCATTGATAACTTGTCTAGATTAGAATGTGGTGATGATGTGGTTCTGAGAAACGGCCCAGTTAAGTTGCAAGTTTTTCTCGACGTTCGAGAGACGGTGTGTTTGAAATGCGTTTTGCACCTTCGGAGTTGCACGTTTGGATTGTCTCCTAGCCGTACTTTTTCTTGGAAGAGATCAGTTGGACGAAGTGGATACTTTTTGTTATTTGGTTGATCGCATCTCACCAGGTGGTCGTACACCTTATGAAACGTCTTCCTTTGTACAGATGACTGGATTGGTGCCTAGCCATTTGAGGTATTTGCGGCGCCGATGTGACATCACTTCACCGATCAGTATTCAAGTGCACACACCAGTGGTAATGTCAGTTCTCTACTGTTCAGAACCCATAGTCAGACGGAAGATGTGCGTAGACATTTGCTCCTCGATCTCCAGTGTCTCCGTAGTGTTAGTATATGTTAGGAGTACTTTAATTGCAACTCCAAGGTTAGGCATAGAGTGTTCGGTCACAGGTCGATGGGTTGAACTGACACTAAAGTAAAACAAGTTAGTGATTAGAACATGTGTTAAGTACGCCCACAGATGCCCTGACTCGTATCACGCTGTTTTGCGTGACAGGTATTACTTAGAAAATGACTGAGTGGTTATTCCGTTGCATGGCTAAAAGGTTTAATGAATTTGAGTAGTGGATGGTATCATGTGGATCAAGGTCGGGGTTGTAATCCACGGTTTCTGCCCACGCAGAAGTTAGAGATGAGAGACAATACGGTTTAGTGCTGCGACCAGTGCCGTACTTGCATTCCATATGCCTTCTGATCTATATTTTTGCTCGTTTCATTACAGATGTCTTTCTGTTATTTATCGTTTACTCTTCTTTTGAATAGTCGGTGCTGTGAAATAGTAATTAAGACCAGAGCGTATCAGTCCAAAGTGATGATTCTAAAAGTTGACACTGACATTAAGGAGGAACTCACCAACTCTTCAAAAAACGCAATGGCAGAAAGCTAGGGGTAAAACTTTAGTAGCTTTCTTCGGCCAGATGTAAGGCAACATGCACAGAGGAATCATATCTGTTATCGCCGCAATCTGGTATAATACAAGAGTTGACATAAGAACTGTTGAAATTTTACAACCTATTAGTAAGCATGCTTTTCCCCCTCGTTCTCAGTCATCAAACGAATAAGCGAATCCACAGGGATTTGGGAAATTTATGCGGGAGCATTGTCACCCTTTGTGTGGCACGGTTTCAAGCTGAACGTCATCACTTTGAAATCAGTGGCAGATTGAAGACAGCCGAAATTTTCGGCGAGTGGTGGTCATTCGATATAATCAGCCAGCTATTGTAGGCTAAAAATTTTCGTCATCTGGTGGCCTTATCGAATCACATGGCCGGTCATAAAAAACGCGACACGGGTAGATGAAACCACAGGAACAAGAACCATAGTATAACCAGCAAATAACGGCTAGACAAGCTTCAGCGTAACACGGACAGCGATACACTTCTCTCTGGTTTGTATCACGACCAGAGATCTTTCTTGTGGTATTTAGGCCAGATCAAAGTCGTCCTCCGGCTGACAAATTTGCCACAAATCCCTTCGTGCACCGCCTTCGAAAAATAATCCCTGTTGATCCATTCTGACGAACTTTTGCACGTTCTTCTGAACTGTTGTTCAGTACTTCGCGGAGGCCGAACCGCAGGCTCATTCATGTGGAAACGAGAGGGTAGTTTTCGAGTTTTTAGAATTAGAGCATAATAAATAAAATACCCTAATTTGTGATCGGCGTTGGACAAGATATAATTGTCAGAAGGCTTATAGGACGTCACAGCACCACATTCTGATGATTTTCCCCCCAGCTCTATTTAAAGATGATCGGGTGGAGTGTGTTAGAGATTATCAGATATTGTTCTTCAAGATGCATTATTCTGAGAGAATCGATTGTTGTCCTAAACCTTGAAAAGTGTTCTCGTGGTGACTGCGTTAAATATAGGGGTATTAGCGTAATTCCAACAGCATCAAAGCTGTTAGCTGTCTGTCGTTCTGCGCAGGATGTACAACGCGTATGATGAACTAACTTGCGAGGACCATGTTGGGCTTTGTGCTAGACACGGATACGTCGGCCGCTCACCGACAGTCGTTAGATCTTCGTTACGCATACCAAAGACCAACGGTCATCATGCTACATATTCGCGCAGCCTTGAACTCCGTCGGTTGATCTGCCCAAGCATTGTTATTGAAGGATGGAGTTCCTGTAGAATCCATCTGTCTTCAAAGATCTGTGCCGTTGTATCTCAGTAAGGTTTAAGATTTTAACCAGCTTGGTCGTCTCCAGCGAAGTATATCACGATTGCCATGCATCCTCGTTTCTTTCCCAGTTTACAGTGAAATGCATCTTACAGAATGTTTTTCCTTGTCGAATACGGCAGACTTGAAATTCTCTCAGGAAACAGTCTTCGACCCGGCATAGTCTGAGGACATCGTCTTGTAACTGAGACCACTGTCGATGTATGTTTGGCACCTTCAATTTATGTCACAAAGACTGGTAGGAGACTTTGTTTACGCGCATTGTTAGCGCTGCTCAGTTAGAAGTGGTCGGCAACTAAAAGTGCCTCGGCTGTTTGAACACAACATGAAGCGCTGTTTGCAGTTAGATCGCATCATGAATTACGAAAGCTAGAACAGCTTTCCCAAACCTTCGGTGCCTGTGACGCCGCCATGAAGCCGGCTTTCCTTCATGAGAGGGATGCAAATTGCCATAGTTCGTGGTGTTCTACTTGTGAAACCTGGCCCCTTGGTTGATGTGCTTGGTGGCTTTCTGTATTTAATCACCGAGGTCTCCACACCATTAATTGAGCATAGCAAGGGCATGGGTGAGCGACAAGAGGGTGCATCATCTTTTGTTGAATGCTGATAGTCTTCCCTTGATGGAGCTAACCATCCTACATTGCTTCCCTTGTGTTAGACACGTTTTGCCTATGTCTATCCATCCTTTACTTTTTTATGCGCCCTGGGAAAGACTAGAAGAAGTAACGAGGCGGTGTGACTGTGTCTTGGCGGAGAGCTGTAAAGAATTTTTCGTCGGTTGGTGTTTCCCGCCTTCCTGGTGGGGCCCGAGAGATGAGAATTGCCGTTGATTCATAACCGAACTTCATAGTGTGTGAAGACCGTACGCTCTATCTTCACTCCCGCAACGCGGCATAATAAAGCTGCAGAATCGGCCAAAAAACCCAACGAGCCCCTTGGAAAACAAATGATCATGCGCTCTGTTTTCTGTTCATTTTCCTACTTGAATATGCATATAAGCATATATTTCGTTCACTTATCCAGATATTACCTACAATTAGTATTTTATTCTGGATGAATTCTGCCCTCATTCCTAAGTTTGGCCCGGCGTAACTGACAACGAATAATCAACGAATCACTGTTGTGGTTCTTCTGTGAACTCTTCGACGAAGAGCTTCCATGCACACTCCTGACGCTACAAAGTAGATTCTGGTCAGACATGCCAATTCAAATTTTACACTAATGTAAGGATGTTTCGACAGGAGACTGCTGGGTACCCATATCTGACGAACGGAAATAACCGCGGAACCGGTCGGGTTTCCGGGGAACTTTTGTTCGCTCTTCCATATACTACTTACAGTTTATATATATGGTTAGGTTTTCATGCTTTTACATCGTTGGCCAACTACCTCGATCTATCTACAATCACTATCTACTTCCGAGAGTAATGGACCTCTACTGGATGGTCCATAATCCTTGCTCCAACCGAATTAACGTTTTTAGATTCGGTGGTTGTTGCAGTGATTAAGATCTGGATCGGTATAGGTGAATCGTTCTAACTGCTGCATTTCACTCCCAACTTTCAGTGAGCAACTGCATGTGACACCAACGTCACGGGTACCTCAGATTGCTTGGTCCAAACTTGTATACCATGTGCGTATCAACATGTCACACTGAAACAGTATATTAGTAACTAATATCGTCAATTCTACCTCCAGTCATGTTGATAATCAAGGCCGTGATATTAACGGAGTCTTAGGGGCGTAAGAAAAGCTCCATTATCAATGCCAGCATAGCTAATAAGGATATGAAGTAACTAACCGTTCATTTTTGTGGGACGCTAGCTTTTTTAATCTCAGCATTGATCACTTTTACCGGCGGATGATGTAACAGTTTCGTAGGTGGTATTGCCTTTCACGTGTTCGTAACTCATTGCCATCTGATTCATTGCTTGTAATCTTGGAATTTCGATTACACTTTCTCTCGAGAAAATACTGTTGATCATTATGATTCACCTTTCGCTGTTTTGTGATTCATGCTCCGTCTTGTTGACAATTTAACTTTCCGCTATGGCCTACAAATATTTGCCTGTTCGACGCGACAATTCAATTAACATGTCGATTATTGTATTCTACTAGAGACTGATCTTCTTTGTACACAGCTCATGTGGGTTTCTGGAGCCAACACTTTTTGTTGTTATTTTATGTTCATGAAATGGCATTTTGTGTCGCCGCGTTTATATGTCTGTGTCCGGTCGAATATATTCCTGTTTGCCTCTGTTTTCTACTTTAGCGAACGGTCCAAAAACCATCAAACTGTTTGTAAACCAAACGGCCACCCCGGATTTCGACAACTGTGAAAAAGGCGATGCTGTTCAAATGGTCGAGTTAGTCAGCAACCACACTTATTCCTATTGGAATCATTTTTACTATTGTGCTCTATTTTATTTTGGTTCAGAACGTTTTCATTGCTTCTGATTTGTTGCCCTGGTCATCGTCTGTCACAGCCTTGGTCTATTGGAACTGCGTGAAAATGTTTTTTTTTCGGTATTTATGGTGTCCAAAGGACTGGCAGCTCATCTTGTTTTCTGCTGTCACGGGTAACCTTCCTCTTAGGCTGTTATCACACTTTCAGTAACTTGTAAAGCAGCTTTGAAAAACATTACCTGCACTAACCGAAGTGCACAGGTCTTGCTGTCTAGAAATTTAAAAGGTCTCGTTATAGATCCCAATTCCCTGTGCATATTCATCTTCTCCCACCTATGTACGTCGTTCGTTGGTGATGCAGCAATGTAGATTAGATTTATCGGGATCGAATCCAGTTTCGAGTGTATCGAAGAATTGATTTGTCACGTGTAGCTTACCACGAGAGTTATAATAGCAGAACACGATCGCATTGCCTTTCTGAAGTTTGTTTGTTGTGTTCGATTGTGACAGTTGCATGCACAAGTAGACAGGACGATATGTGTGTTCCACACACGTTTAGGTTTCCGTTAGTGGTTCTAACGCCCTAGTTGTTTGGGGAGGCATCACAGCACATCGCAGTTCTATTCATCGTCTCAGATGATATCGCCCATAACTGCGATCATCTCGCAGAAATATATTCTAACCATAGATTGTTTGTAGAGAACACAAACTTTTGTCAATATAGGGACATCGGATCAGATTGACCACGCTACCAATGGTCGTTAGTTCCGTGGATCGAAGCTTCCCGATCATCTTGGTCCATAGCTACGAATTCAGATCGCAGTTTGGTTTGTTTTTGTTTAGACTGTGGCCACATCAACACGAGAACTATCCATCTTGAACAGCGACCTCTAGACGATAATGCCTAACATGAGTGGCATTAGGAATGTTGTATGCGTTTATCGTCACAACGAGATTCTCAGGACCCGAGCGAATGCTGGTAGCAGAATAAGGAAGCCGTGCATGCAACGACATATAGCACGTAGGACTGCAAACACTGTAGGCCTTTGTTTTTGCGCCAAAGTTCTCGCAGATCCGACCCTCTGGATGTTATGCAGAATGAGACACGTACATCCTTAAGATGTTAGCTAAGCGAACGCCTGAGAACTGACCACGAGCAGTGGTGACTAGGGAAATGAAGAAGCCTGTGACTATTGGCAATAGTCGCAATATTTGCCAATTGATTGTGGGTGTTGGTGCAGTGGTCAAGTGTAGGCTGTGATTAGGGACTGTGGCAGCTCAGTGATTCGCTCTTGAGGGTGCTATCTAAACCGTTAGACAGGGCACTTTGTGGAATGTGAGATGACAGTTTATTCGACATTGCACCTGAATCTGATAAATTTGTCCCAGTGGATATCGGCGATCGCCCGAGGTTGGACCTTGCTGGACAGACCTCAACCAACACACGGATGTGGATACAATTCGGTCGTGTCAGACTGTGGTCCACCTCAGACGCTAAGGCCGAATCGAGACCACGTTATTTCATTGGCTACCATCTGCCAGCTGATACAGGCTTGATTGGAGTCCAAGAGTGCCATATGCAAGCGGAGGTCATCTTGTGAGTAGTGCTGTCTAATCGGATTGAGCGATCCTGATTCGACAGCAAAATGACTTGAAATAAGTGTGGTGAATTGCATGAAACGAAATGATCTGGATAACCGATGAAGTAATGATACTCGTAAGGATTGAAATATGCTGCGTTTTCGTTTAATAAAACGAGATTTAAAGCCTGTTTGACTTGGTTGCTCCATCTGGAGTTAGTTGGGGCGGAGAATACCGATCTAAAGACAGGATTGGTTTACTGGATTGCGGATGTCGGAACAGCGGTTAGACGATGTCCAACATGAACTATTTTAATTAGCTCAGTTCCATAGTTTCCATTTGCTTATGTGTGCAATCAAAACATCGCGGTTGCATTCCACTCCTCTGACATAGGTGGAGGTCATCAAGGAGTTCGATTTTCGGAGAGGCATAAGGTTGGTGGACCAAATGAGCTGTCCCCGACCTCCCTCGCGGATAGCAATGAAATCTTATCATTGGCGTCAACTAAGTTCCTGGGATTGATTTTGAAAAAGGACGAAAACTGAAGGACCAGTATGTTTCGACGGTAGTCCGTCGAAGATGACAAATCCGGCTGAAGCAAATCACAAGAATGAATTATATGTGTGTTGCATCTAAACTGTTTTCTAGCATTGTTCTGTGCTGATTTTCTGATGTTTACGTAGAGTGTGTGCAAGATTCAACCTGGTTTCTCACCTCGATTAGGTCGTATTGACCGCATCTTTAGTAATACGGAAACACTCGGTTGACCCACACTCATGCCCTCGGTATCCAAAGGTGATGTTCCATTCAGTTGAAATTGCAGTTCTCTATCGCTGCTTCTTGCTAAAATGCGTCAGCAAAAAGCCATCTATTTCGCAGTTGTTCTATGTAAAAATCCGAAGTTGAGTCCGTTCTTATTGCGAATTTTCACCCGAGATCATCACTGTAGTTCTTAGTCGTCTGCGTTTTTTTTTCTGATTCTTTGTTTTCAATTGTTTAAGCGCAATGGTCATTGAAGTAACCATCCATTGAAGGGTTTGGTATATATAGGTCATGCTCTGTATGTTCTGGCGTTTTGACTACTATTCCTTTCCCATGATTTGTTCTGTTGTTCAGTTTTACGGTGCACACAGTTCCAGTTAAAATCTTACCTTACCAATGTAAACGTAATTTTTAAAGTTTACTCTTCACTGGTACTTAAATGCAACGTCCCAATATCCCTAGAGAGAAATCGAATTTGCGTCGAGCACGACTTGGCAGGTCAATTTGTCGAACGACTCTGCCAGTGTGATGCGACCGAACACTTGAATCGATTGATAATAGCCATGAAGCCGTCAGGCTGAAGTGATGTGTGATTTTTTCCTTGGCTATCAGCCTGTTTTCGAATAAAACAATTAACAACTTGTTGATACTGACAAAATGGTCGCCTAAAATCTGCACTGACAAATAAAAATTTTTCTGTCAAGTTGACGGCGTACGTCTCCTTCAGGCGAGAAGTTAGAGGTAACAAGAGAGCTAGAATGTTGCGTTTACGGCCACCTAGTTTGGAAAGAACGATTATGCTTATGTGTAACCTGTAAAAGCTCAAAAGATAAACAACTAAATTGCTGGAAATCAATGCCAGAATCATTACCAAAGATGAATCACGGTGGACGAAAATCTCCAGCACAGGTTTAGAACCAATCACGTTTACCGTTTCCTGCATTGTCCGATACCACAATCCGGCAATTCTTCCGCCCATTTGTGCTGCACTCCGGACTGGGCTACTACTTATCAGTAGTAAATTAACGAAACTCCCTCCGTTCCGTGGACTTCCAGCTTCATTGCCAGAGTCCAATTTTTTGCATAGTGGCATAAGTCTCTCCAGTCACATTTGCCGTGAAATCGAGATTGTTGATCAGTAAATATCACCATGTAATAGATTCTCTTGAGGTCAGGAGCCAGTGGTCCAGGTTGCTTTCTAACTAACTTATTCTATGCAGTAAAGACTTGGCATTATCGATACTGGATTCCATTGGAATTTTTTCGACAACCGGAAATTGCTGTGCTAATAACAGTTAAAATACGACCCGAACGATGCATATAATGAACTTTGAAGACACAAACCCTAGTTCCAAGGTATCCGATATGACTCCGTTTCATTGTCACTTACCCTGGAAACCAGGCGTTACCACCTCTGGAGTGCCATAATTTTTTTCTCATGCACGCAAAGGTCAGGATGTGTTCAGTTGTGTCCAAGCAAAAGCAGGCGATATGTTCTTGAAACAGGAGGTTTTCCATCCCGATACTGACTGTATGTCGACATCCTCGGTACTTGCGATCGCCTAAAATATTGATGGAACATGGAATATAATCTGTTTCGCCTACAAATCGCACACCCACCATAAATGTCCCCTTTGGGTCACCCTTACAACTGCTCCTGAGTATTCATGTTGAAAAATAATTGGAATAACAAAGTGCCAATATCAAAATCAAATGACGTAGTGTATCGAAAAATTGATGCGCCATGTGCTGGTTCTAATTGTGAATGATATAGTGTTAATAACACAGCGTTGTTGGTAGATTTAAAGGCACATTACATCTACCAACAACGCTATTATTAACATTATATCATTCACAATTATAACAAAGTGTCAGCCTCAGAAATAAGGTTGTTGTTCTAAAACATCAGTTTATGGCCCTCTGGTTCCAATAAAAGCAGTAATTCGCTCTTTAATTCAGATCTACATGTTATTCGACACTACAGCGAATGCTTAAAAGAAGTCGGCTAAGAAAATGTCACGCCGAACCTATTTATTCATCCACAATCCAGATTTCACCCCACTTGTGGCTGGAGTGATCTGTGCTGGCATTGAGGCCGGACGTTCACAGTCTGGAAGGAGTTTTGATAGTTTACCTACTGATAATTATACGAGTAGTCCAATCGGGAGTGCAGCATAAATCTGCGAACAAATCCTCCGCCTTAGTTTCTTGTCCGTTCGGTGGATTAATCTTATTCCTCTCAGGATAGAACTAGGGATCTACAGCACCAAATCACATCAAGTGACAGTAGCCTGGACATAAATCGATAACCAGTTGCGGTAAAGAAGTGGTTGCGCAGAGAGTTTGTTTTCTTCATTTCATAAAACAACAATACTCTGTGCACAAAATCGTTATGCAAAATATAAGACAGTGAGTGTACAAGTGCCACAAACCCAAAAACTCTTCAGTTTGAAAAAACATTGGAGAAGTTTAAAATGAATTGTCGGCAACATTTTTCCGTCGACCAATCGGCAGAAAGGTAAAAAAATTCTATGCTTAATCTAAGTATCGAGATATAGATGCACACGGGCGGGTGCTTTTGTATGTTGTACACTTTCGATAAGGGGAAGTTTTGATGTTATACATATACAGAAAATTTTGATGATTGAACAACAATGTCTTCGTAGTTCCGCTGCAACGAAGTAGGGGTGTTTCATAAGCAACTCTTACCTTAGTACTTTGCCGCAGAGTTCAGTCGGTAGAGCAGACGTTTAATTTAACTAGGGTCTGATTGTTGGTGCTTGTACTCCACATGGCACCTGATGAAATTCATAGTTACGCTGTTTGACAAGTCAAATTTCGGTTGCTCTACTAGTCGCGATGGACAGATCGCGATAAAAAGATATACAAACCCTAACCAGTGCACTGTCTCTCTTAGACCTTGTTAGATTGCAAAAGAAGAGTTGCATGATACTGGATGCGTCTCTGAGGTACGTATCAAGAAATGGCCACTATCCAAGTGGTTGGCCGTGAATAGGGTAGGCTCAAGTCCACCGATTAAGCGAGCACAAACAAGTAGCGACATTGTCGAGGACGTGGTGAATTTTCGCCTTTGAAGCGTTCTCTCTAAAAAATAGCACAAAAACCCATTGGTGGTACCGTTACTTGGCGAGTATGGCCCACCAGCTAAATAAGTTCCTTGTATTCCACTTACTTAGCAAGGCTCGCTAGAAGAGGCATATGTACCAATCAACCGGCCATCGACTAGTCTGGAATGATTCTGCTGGCTTGCAGAAAGTGCTTCGCTGCCCAAAGATCAGGGGTGCGTTCTGGAATAAAAAGGACTACTCTGGACTGGGCGACCGAATAGTACAACAACCTACAACGCATACAACCGGGAATATGACTGATCTTTGCACATAGGTTTCTGGCTGTTCTCTCATATACAAAAGCAAACTGCCACCGTACACAACCATTTGTTTCTCTATTAATTCGTGTCATTCTTCAACTTCCTACTCCATTTCCTTACATCCTTCGGAAACTGCAATTAGCCGTACTAGTGGGTGTCACTAGAATAACTCATATTTCTGTTCTCTGGCGTTCTGTCTCCAAATCTCATCAAACCTGCTTCCTCCGGCTGGTGCACTTCTTCCACCTCGATGGCCCTTCAGACTAGCTGCATTTAGTGTGCCAACATCGATGCGTGTAAGTCAAAATGGAGACCCTAACCATTGAGATGTGCTGTATCGAAGAAACTAGTATTCAGGACTACACCTCTCTTATCCGACTAAAATCCCCATTTAATCCTTCCGTGAAAGTTCATTTGCGTCTTTCTGGGGATCCTGAGACTGCGACTTCTGGTGTTGCTGGTGCTGTTGTGGCCCACAGTGAGAGAGCTGAGGCTGTACTGCTTGACTGGACGCAAGCTTTCCGGACCCTGTATAAGGTCAGAGGTCAACAATCCAGGTTGGCAAAGTGTCGCCTCTTGAGCACTGCGGAAGCTGTCGCAATCCGTCTTCACAGTCCTCCACTTTGTTCTCAAAAACAATTTGTGATTGCGCTTCAACTCCCTTAACCCACCCCCCGTCCCAATAAAAACCTAGCTTTCGTTTACGATTTCTATGCACGAGCTGGTCTAAATCTCAACAAGTCTAAATGTTTCGAATCTCTGTTCTTTATCTCTTGGTCAGCCTACCCATCCGAAACATCTTTCATCAGCTCAAAAACATTTACCATGGTTGATTCCGTGAAATACCTTGGATTGACTGCTGATAAAAATCTGAAGTGAACTACTCACATTTCTACTAGTGTAAGGAGTCTCCGATGGTTGTCGTTTCAAATCAGGAAGCTTCGACACTGCAAGGTGAAACAAAGCACCATCTCCCGATTTGTATGCCAATGCGTTTTTCCAATCCTTCTTTGCTGTTCTACTGTTACTTTTCCAGGAATTCCTAAAACAGACTTTGAAATTCTTTGCCGGGGACTACCAATTATTAGCCACGTGTCCTTCGTACCACTGACTGAATTATCCCTAAATTTATGTGGTCATCACTCATCATCATGTGAAAGATTCACTCACAAAATTCTTTCAGATCCCACGCCTCCTCTGCACAACAATCTTTCAGTGCCGCTCTCATATTTCTACACGATCCGCATTTCGTCCCATACTCTCTAGAATCAATATCTATGGGAACTCCACTGTCCCATATTTAGCTCGAATTTTGACAAACCCTGACCGGGTTTCGGCCGAATTCCCGAGCAACCTGTCCTAATGCGTTATGATTATTCTTGGATGAGTTCTTTTATATTCTTTGAGAGGCGATGGGGGTATTTTTTTTATTGTATTTAATAATTTCTTTTTACGCTTATTTTATTTTTTACCCTCACATTTTTTCACTGAAATGCGACATTATTTGTTGTACGCAAAAGTCTGTACAATACACTGCAATGCATCTACAGCCTGCAGCGAAGACTTTTGCATCGCGCGGAGCTCTTTAAAGGACAATTTAGCTGTCTTTCCATGTCAATGCTTCACGCAGCAATTACGATACACCTCCCGTATTTTATTACAGCAAGTTCACAGACGGTGGGTTTGGTCCGTAGTCAAGTCCAAACCGTCTAAATCGAGGGGCTTTTACGGCTTTTGTCCAGTTCTGTTTCAAGATGGGAGAATGGATTTGGTCAGAGAACTTTAGGTTTTGTTTTCGAATGTCTAGTAATTTAAGAATGTCTTCTTCGTGAGTCGATTGTTGATCCCGTACTTAGTAGTCCTTCGCTCAGTGACTGCTTCAGCCCAAGGGGTATTAGTCTAATCGCATTAGCGGTAAAGGTGTTTTCATTCTTCATTATTCGCCGGTTGTACAATAAGTGCAGTGCGTAACCTCGTGTGGAACAGGCTGGGTTTTGTGCCGGTCGTGAATGCATGGATCATGTCTTCACCCGATAAATGTTAATACACCATTTTACTTTTCATAGGGCAATGAACAACGTATTCTTAGACAGTCGCGCAGTCCTTGACTCTCTTGATATGTCTGCACTATGGCACTGTTCTTTGAGGAGTCGCATACCTGTTAAGAATTTTTGTTCATCAAAGTGTTGTCTTAGGCTTATGGCCGGCTTTCGTCACCCTTCGTCCTCTCCTGTGGAGTACAGCGAGCCTGTCGTATATCGCTGTTCTACTCAACTTCGTCATAGACGGATGTTCTACAGAACGCTCTATGAGATCTTTTGGACGGTGTAATTCAACTCGCCTCAGGGACCAGAGATTTTGATTTAGAATATACCAATGATATCGCCTAGCCGAGTGGCAATGCGCGGGCAATTCAACAAGCGTTTTTAAGAAAGCAATTTGACTGGTTTATCCTCGTCAAGTGGCAACCGGCATGTCCAATATTGAGGGCACAATCTGTACTAGTTGATTTGCATGACTTACTTGGTACCTTAGTAAGAATTCTACGTTCGTATCCATCGAAATGAAGTCAGTTGAAATTCACACTGGTCAGATCAATAGAACTTCAACGTGATAGTTTTAATTATTGTCATTTTACTTTAATTCCCCTTGTTGTTTTGTAAATTTTTTTCAGATTGTTGCCGTCCGATTTGGAAGATGGCAAAGCGATCCCTCTGAATTTTGTGAAATTTCAGAATGTGATTTCTCTCACGGTGAGTTAAGTACTGTCCATCAAGTTTAGTTCGATATATTTTCATCCTAACCTGGTAAAACAGCTTGGAACGTGCGGACCTAATTCAACTGTTGTGCTTATTACGCCATTACCCTATCCCCATTGATCCGGCTTTGTGGGTATTGTGTTTGTCATAACTAGCACTTAGGTAAACACGAAGTTCCATAGCTGTAGTGGCCCTCGCCAAAAGTGGTAATGTGACATAAATTTGCTAACCAAACGACTAAAATTTGGCGCTACGGGATGTAATTGAATCCCAGATTAAGGTGGGATAAAGAATCAACCACTAAGAAATCGATGGACGCTGCGCTTGACTATTCGCTTCAGCACTTGAGTACTGTCGCACATGTAATGCCAGTCACCATTGGTTGATTTATCCCGAGGACAGACAAGTTTGGGACCGAATGTTTAAATCCCAGGATTTTCAATGGCCTAACGGCGATTCATGAATCCTTCTGTGTTCATCATTTAAGATACTTATTGAACCACTCTGGGTCACATGATTGTTTCGCTATGGCAGGATAGAATTTGACTAGTTTAGAAGACCCATCCATAGTAACTTTATTTTTAGACTTCAGAACAGCGTACACTTCTTGTTGCACGGCTGGGTGTGCTGTTTTCAACTCAGTGGACATGTATTTAATGGCCGTCTTTCTGTTTTATTTCACCATTCCGATAGCTCTTCCTAATGTCTTTAGCGTTCGTATCATTTTGAAAAGGTTTAGTTAGGAAAGTCAAATCAGGTTGGAGAATTTCAATATCCGATTTGCCTATTGGCTCAACATCAGTAGTGCCACTTTCTCTCGTAGGTGATAGAGGATGGTAGCAGTATCCCCAAAAACCTACTTTGTCGCCATACTGGCCTATTCATTCCCTTGCTGATAGGTTCTTTCGTCATGCGCTCTTGATTGTCGGTCTCCTGCAGATATTTGTGAAAGATAATCAAGATGGCTCCGAGATCACTCGGATTGATAGGCTGAAGTTTTTCGGCAATCCCGTGAACACTACGAATATGCAAAATTTCAAACGGGTAAGTCCGTCGTTGTTCTTACTGCGATCAAACTGTCGGTTCACACACACGCAAATGTACACAAGAGTGACTGAATGGGTTGCATTTTAGGAGCATTCTGTGTGTGTGTATGTATGTACGCATGTTAATCCCGAGTAGGAGTTTCTTTGAACGTCTGGTTCTTGTATTGATACCATGCTTGAAGCATGATCACAATGGAAGGGACTTGTTCTATGACCACTAGGGGCCACTGCACTAGGCGGGACCGGCAGACTTGACCCCGAAAATTGGAGAGGCATAAAACCCCATGGGGTCTCATTAGGTCATGTGTGACGATGAGCCGGGTTGAAGCGAGTTGTCGTCTACCACCGTTGGCTGGCAGATCCGGGATTCGAACCCCTGACCCTTTTGGTGACCAATGCCTAATTCTTTTTACCTTCTCCGGCCATTCTGTACTGGAGAGCAATTTTCCGGCTGAGACGTATTGTAATCTTCAGTGCCCTGTTAAACTCACATGGCTCGACCTTCCGGATCATGGTAACAAGCTATCAAAGTGTTGGTTCCTTGTATGGTCCGAGAATATCGTGGGTAAAAAGCAGAAGGCATGCGTTCAGTTAAATTGTTTTTTTTTGTTATCCTGGTAAAATTGCTGAGGCCTTAGCTAAAATTGTTGGTTGGTTTCCATCGCAAAGCCGAAGCGCCTTCATATGATGCACAATCAATTTGAATTTGAGGTAACTTCTGACTCGGTGGTGGACTGAGTGATTAACCTTTTTGTCACGCATTAAAATACAGTATAAACTTAGTTATAGTAATAGAGCGAATGTAGGGGAACATTCACGTAAGAATCAATTTTTCAATCTTATTTTTAAAGTGGGAAGATTGTAAGTCCATGAGAAAGCAAGAACTGGGAAGTTATTCCATGGTTTTGAGATCTACATGAGGTTGTGATGTGTGTGGAGGGGGAGTAACGAAAGTTTGAAAGAGCGAATTGCGACACTTGTTAATAGTAACTTGATAAGGATGACAAACTGTCGGTGTGCGAGGTAGGCGGAAGAACTTTGCCAGAAGAGGGACTGCTAACGTGAGCGCAAAAGAACAAAATTAAAACAGTATCGATGCAAAAGGAACTGCAAAGCAATCCCTCGACGATCGATCAGCGTTGGAAAAAAGGATCACCGATCAGCCGGATAGTCTTTCTTTGAACATGGAAAAAGAAAAAACGGTAGACGAAACTTCACTGGCACATGCCCACAGTAGTCGGTTGCGAGGCGGATTTAAGATTTACGTAGTACATTAGGATGATCTAGAGCGAAAAAACTCTGGAGAGGGACAGGAGACCAATTTCGCAGACTGCTTGCATCAGAACTTATGTCCTCCTTTGAGGATTTTTATTAATTTATGTTCGCTAAATTGCAATGCGGATTGCTCATTTGCGTTCACTGTTCTGGTTGCGTGAAAGTTTAAGTATCAAGTTTTCGGACTTTTTATAATGCTCTCACAGACTACGTTGGGTTCTACCGTCACTTGATACATATGGAAGTCAGCATTGTCGTTTTTTGTCCGAAACCCTTGATAGCTACTGATCATGAGTACACAATTTTTCCGATGCATTTAAACGACATAATTCTAAGCATCTACATTTAAGTTACATCACGTTTTTTTCCAATCAAGTGGAAGTAGTGGTCGCTTTTAGAAATTCCAAGGAGTTTTTATTAGAAATGGTTCCTCCGATACCGAGTGAAGCATGTTTCAATTCATTTCTACGTAGTTTTGCCAGTTATCCGATGTCATGTGTACTTGCAAAGTGCCACACCATGTCTCAGTAGCCGACTCCAGCTCAAGTTTGAAGACATACAACTTTTCCGACAAAGGAATCTCTTGCGCGTCGGAACCCAGGTGGAAAATAATTTGCCGATTAGTAATGAATACAATCGGATAGAATGGCTCGATAGATATGTGTACGATGTTGGAATTTGCGAGCATGTCGTCAGTTTGAGGTCGATGTACTTAAGTTTGCAAATTGGCTGGTAATTTTTGGCGGGCATAGTAGAATTTTCCGACGGGCTCCATTAAAAGTGGTTTCTGTTAAATTGTTCCGTAGTTTTCAATTAAATTATCATACGTTGTTGTCAAAATCCCTTTCTAATCCATCATTTCACCCTGCTCTCTGCTCCAAACCAGGTTGCGGGGAAATCCGGTGAAGGTCATTCTGGTGTGTGATATCCACCCGGTCGAACTCTACTGGGAAATTGGTTCATTATATTTCGTTTGTCAAGATAAAATGTGGTTTCAATAAATAAACCACCGAGGCCTTGCTATTCCGTGCTCTTGGTTTCATCTTTGTTATTATAAAATATGATGTGGATACACTCGTCATTTGATTTATGTCTCTGTTGGCAAGTTCCCTTGACATGAATCATCTGTTGCGGAGATTTTCTGACTATTCCCGGCAGAATACAGTCTCATTTAGCCACTTAGGAGCGTGTATAATACCAGTTAAAATCGCTGAGATGTGGATCGAAAGGTATTCATCAGTTGGGTAAAGACAACCTTCAGAAACAGGACATAGTAGTTCGGCTTTTTGCGGCATAAGTAAATAGAAGAGAAAATTCTCACGGAAACATATGGTCAATCACAGTTATTACAGCCTACCAGGTATGCGTACCTGGTGGTCTTCTGCTAGCTCATCCATGTGATTGTGTAATTCCTATTCGGGTTTGAGTTTGCGGTTTTATTTAGCTCATTTGGAATGTACATTGGTGACGAGCCTTGCGCTTCTGGGAGATTTCTTAACTCCTGTCTACATGCTACTTTTCTTTTTATCTGATAATTAACGTTTGGGTTTACCATTTTCTGCCACCAGTTATCACTGATGTTGTTATTTATTATATTGTATCTGGTCTTGCCGTTCTGTTTCTCGTCTCAGCCGTCCCAAGAGCAGAAAAGTCGCCATTGATGTCCATATATTAGATAAGTAATTCGCATTGACACTTTCGACTATGAGTCTTACCGTTCAGATCAGGGAGTACGAATTTGCTGATTCCACTGGGTGGGTTTTAAGCACCGCCTGTTTTTTTATTCTAACTGTGACAACCGGGTCAGTTTCACTATCCGAATGAGAGAATAAAAAAGTTGCATCCTCATTTCCAAAGTACTTGCTTTAGAAAATTACACACTAGTGAAGTCCATTCAAATGGGCTAAATACTAAAGATAAACCGGATTTTGTACATGCGTTTGCTCTTCGTAACTTTCGACCGATGTTGACCTGATTTGTTTGGATATCGACATCTACCCTCATGTTCCTCAACTGCATACATGGGTTGTATGAGGAAGATGAGTTGTGGTAAGCGCAACTAAAACCAACCAAAGTGCTTTGCTCTTTGCTTATTAGGACAGTTTTTCGGAAGCATATGATAACTACCCGTCTCAGTGAAAGTTCCCTAAATTGATCTCGAAATGGAATTTATGTTTATTTAAAGTCGATCTGTGCAAATTTGGTTGCGTCAAACTCAAGACTGAGGAAGCTAATAGCACAATAGGAATTAGGACTCATGGCTGGGCTTTATCACGCGTCTTCTTCTACACTTCCTCCGGATTACGCTGGCCGAGGCAAGGGAGGCGAATCGCAATTCTTTTCTTAGCGCGGTTTGTTTGGAGGATATTTACAGTTTAACCGTTAACCCATAGCTTCTGGGATCCACTTCGCCGATGAGTACTCGTAAAATCCAAAATAGCATAGAACCATATTTCCAACTGGTCACTAATGGGCAGTGACACAAAGAGGTCTTCATACACGTTTTCAATTGGATCCTAGTTTTTCGGTAAGCAATTCGGTTATTCGAAAACTGATTCATCTGAGGGATTCGTTTTCACCTCACGTATATCCCAGATTGACCACTCAAGGTGACGCAATGCAGAAAATAGAGGGTTTTGGATTTTTCTGTCATCGATTGTATCGCACGGGTTGTACTGTTGTATATTGCTTCATGCAACCACCTCGGCACTTTCCCGACCATTTGATGAGGCAGCTGGGCCTACCTGTGTTGACAGCTCAGCACTCGCACGTGAGTCGGCAAACATGATGAGTTTTGGTGTGGGGCAGTAATTTTTTAGCAAATGGTATAGGCAACCCACACAATTTGTAAATGATTAACTCCACTTGAGTGCTGAAGTTAATGGTTTCCAGACGGCCAGAATGAGGTTATAATTTTTCATGGAAATTCGATAGCTACTAGCATTTCTGACAAACGAAGAACCTTTTCCTCTTTTTCTTTGGGTTTGGCATGTATGGGAGTGCAATACAAATAGTTTTTATAGATCATTTGCTCATCGTGTAGTGTTATTTGTGGCGATGTTACATGCTGTGGAAAACGCTCAAAAGAGGTCATCGGAATGAGATTTATGAAGTCTAGATGTTGATCCGATTACATGCTTTCCTTTGGAAACAAACGTTTTTCAATGAAATCATCATCTAGAGATGACGATATGCAAAAATCGACTTGAATGTCATCTTTTTTTAACACAGAGTAATACTAGACTGAATAATGTTCGACTTTTGAAACAAATGTTCCAATTTTTTCGACCTACTGCAAATCAGCTTTTGCGAACAGTTACCTCGCCCCAACATGCTCTGGTTTTGGTTGGTACCTCAGGACACTGTAAATTCAGACCGTCACAACGAGACCACACCTTGATGTGGTGTGACGGCTTGCGTGCCTCCATGACCCAACGAGCTGTACAGGTTGGCTTAACTCATGCCAAAGATCCAATCATGCCTGGAAGGTCAATGGGTAGGGGCCTAACGAAGTAGTCTCCTGGTACTCCCAGTCAAGGTGGATCTGAGTTAGCAGCTCAGTCGGAAAAACGAGTGGAAGAATAACTGATCTAAGTAAATGGGCTTCCACTCAGCTATGCCCCGCTGACTTGCGCTCAGGTTCTTGTCACGACCAAAGGCTTCGGTTGAGAAACCTAATCGTTCTTCTGCTTATTCACCGGTCTCGCTAGAAGCACCCGTCCATTATTCCCCATGAGTTGCACGCCTACAACTAATTCCATACTGCATCGGTCGTCGCTCAGGATAATCAGGACCGCGCAGCCCATTGCATCGAGCGCTGGAGGGGTGGGTAGTGATAAGTAAGCTACTGATCAGACTTCCCTCTCTGTTATTCAACCTGTCTCTTCCGTCTCCAACCCAATCTGTTTGCCTCTTCTGTTTACCCATAGTATCTCCATTGATAACACGCTCGATACTCACAACGGTTTATTGTCAAGTAGCGTAGTAGGTGGTTTTCAATCTGCTAGTTCACATTTTCTCAAGCCTCGTCACTCTCTGAATCTCGGTTCCTTCAATGTGCGCACTTTAATGCAGGCCGGCCAACAGGGGTGTTTGGCCCTAACAGTGGACTCACTTTCGATTGATGTCTGCTGCGTGAGTGAAACGCGAATTGAGGATTCGAGTAGAGTAGAGTAATTCAACTAACTGAGCCAAATGTCTCGTCAAGATATTGTCTTCGCACTTCAGGAGACGAAGCAGCTCAAGCTGTGAGTCGACGAGGTGTTGGAATAGGCTTGAGTGAGTGAGAAGACTGAAGCAGCTCTTTTAGATTGGATCCCAGTCAACAGTCGCTTGTGCGCCATGACACTGCGTGTCGAATGATGGTGGCTGGGCTGCGTAGGTAAATACGCGGATATCCAATGCTCGGGTGGCTTACGCTAGACTGAAGAACTTGTGGCGTCGACCTGATATTTCACTGAAGTTGAAAACCCGTGTGTACTATGCCGCAGTGCACTCAGTTCTGTTGTACGGTTGCGAGACGTGGAGTATGCATGTGGGCGATGTTCGTCGGTTGGAGGTTTTCGACCACCGATGTCTACGTATTATGGCTAGGATTGGATGGAGTGACCGGGTGAGTGATGTAGAAGTCATGAGTCTGGTATTGGGTGCCACTTCTGAGAAAAGCTTGTTTCAGCGTACGAAACTCGATAGACTACGCTGGTTGGGTCACATGTTGCTTATGGCGAACACTTGTCTACCATACCGTGCCTTATTTTGTGTTCCTCCCACAGAATGGGAGAAGCCATGTGGAGGCCAACAGATGACGTGGCAGCGTGGAATGAGAAAATGCACCACGAACTTAGGTGAAGTAAGTGTCTTACGTCTTCGTGGTTGGGATCCGAAAGGCCCGTCAAGTAGCTGGCTGGTGACACTGAGGGATATGGCAGTGAACCGTGAACAGCGGCGATCGTGATGTCATTTTCCATCGAATCAGAATGATTGGAAGAATATGTTTGTACAGTTAGACTGTTTTGTGTGTTGACTACAGCAGCATCTTATTTGTTCCCACCTGTGTAGGTCTGCTTCTTGTTCCACTTGTACACATTATTTTTGTGCGCGAAAGTCTGCCCAATGTTATACATATATGTGTATGTATATTTTACCGCATAGACTTTTGCGTACAAAAATAATGTTTCATTTCAGTTAAAAAGCGTGAGGGAAAAAACTTATGCTCATACTCTTGTAAAATCGTGAAAGCAAACTCCTTTAGGAATGGCCAAAGAACAGTCTGGTGGGTTGCTCAGAATTTCGGCCAAAAATCTGTCACGGTTTGTCAGCATGTATGCTAAATGCGGGACAGTGGAGTTCGTATAGGTATTGATTCTGAAGGGTATGGAACGGAAAGCGGATCGTGTTGAAATACGAAAACGACAGTTTGAAAGATCGTTGTGCAGAGGAAGCGTAGGATCTAAACAAAGTCCGTGAACAAATTTCTCGCATGCTAATGAGTGCTGAACTCTTTTCTAACTAAACCTGGAAAATAACAGTAGAACAGTAGAGAAGGATTGGAAAAACGCATTGGCATACAAATCGGGAGATGGTGCTTTGTTTCACCTTGCAGTGTCGAAGCTTCCTGATTTGAAACGACAACCATCGGAGACTCCTTACACTAGTAGAAATGTGAGTAGTTCACTTCAGATTTTTATCAGCAGTCAATCCAAGGTATTTCACGGAATCAACCATGGTAAATGTTTTTGAGCTGATGAAAGATGATTCGGATGGGTAGGCCGACCGAGGGAGAGAGAGAACAGACATTCGAAACATTTAGACTTGTTGAGATTTAGGCCAGCTCGTGCATAGAAATCGTAAACGGATAACAGGTTGTTGGGAAAACCTTGAAAATCGTCCTTGATCGAAATGGCTTGAGAAAGGGCAACATCATCATGCTTAATCAGATGACAAGTGGAGCTAGTAGATAAGTCGCTGATGTAAGTAGAGAAGGGGAACGGTGAAAGAATAGCACTCTGTAGCACTGCTGAGTTGTTAGTCAACGGTTTCGATACTCTACTGTCCATTCGTGTGTACGGCGTTCGTTTAGTAAAGTAATCAGATAGCCCTGCTTATAAGGGGTTAGGGCAACCGTGTTTCCAGTTTGTGAAGTTGGAGAGACCGTAGGACCTAGTCAAATGTCAACGAATAGTCTAGGAAGGCGCAATGCACAGATTTCACTGATGGGTTTAATGACTTACAAATGTGGTGGATGAGAGAGGCGACAGCGTCCAAAGTGGACCTGTTAGGTTTATAGGCAAACCGAAAAGAGTCGTCAGGAGGGTACATAGAAGAACGCAAGCGCTTGAGTATAGCACGCTCCGTCAGTTTAAGGCTGGAAGACGTTAAAACGATGGGGCGAAAAGGTTTTGCTAATGCACTTGAACTGTTAGATTTTGAGAGGGGAATAATAGTGACGGGTCTCCAACAGTCAGGGATGGAAGATGAGATTAATGACGAGTTAATTAGGGAAGTGAATGCATCCGTCAGTGCCACAGCACCATGCCTTAAAAGAGCTGAGGACAGACTGTCAGGACCAATCGCAGTGGTAATTTTAGTGATTTGCAGAAGGTCGAGCACCTCTTCAAAAAATACTTGTACCTGTCATATCACTACCGTCTAAATATAATCGGAGTATAATTGGAAGGATGGATGAAAGCACAATTGGTGCTGTCAACATCCGCAGGAGTTTTCGCATGTTTCTTTTTCTTTCCAAACAAAAGTCGAATGCCTTGTCATAGCAATCGATTGTTGGTACCACTCAGGGGTTGGCTGGCGAATGTAGTGAAAGGGATTTCTGAAGAATAAGGTTGCTGTGTGCGAATTCGCGGAAGTGAACTTGGATTCGATTTGTTCTCTTTAAGGAACGGAAAGCTGACCTAGAGTATATCGTGGGCCTTAAGAGAAGCAAACAATGATTGTTACTTGAAATTAGAGCAGGCTGTTTCAGTGAAAATAAATCAGGGTGGTTGGTAATTACTTTATCTAAGATGGAGCCAGCTCTTGTGGGAGAAACGCAGAGGTAAGTCAAATCAAACACAGTCAGTGTTAGGATGGATGCATGGTTGAAATCACTTACGATAGTATGTAGATTATCTTGAAGAAGAGGAACAATAAATACTAGGAAAGAGTCGAAGGAAGTTGTGGTATTGTGTTGCGAGCTAAAGAGGGCAATGTATAAATTGGTTATGATAGTGTTGTTATCACGAGAAAACCTAGGATGATACTTTTTCACGGGACAGTCAATTCCGTTGGGCGAGTACGTATAAATAACTTCGGACTTGCCAGACCGTAAGGAGTTTATGTATGTTGCAACACTGCCTCCAATATTCTTCTTGTTCGAATCTCTGTCCTGCCAATGGAGTCTGAAGCTGTCTATCGACACGAGTGAATCATCGATATCCGGGTTCAGCCACGATTCTTGTATGCAGATGACACAAGTGTGAACATGGATCGGTGATTGAAGTGTGAGGGACAGTTCCGACGTTTTCGTAAACAGCGGATGTTGGTTCGCAACAATGCTGAAATGAACATCTTGACTGGAAGGGTGCATTTGAGAGTTGCCTGCCAGCCAGCACGAGTGCCTCTTAGATCGATGAGATCTTCGAGGTGCAACAGTGCACGATCCTAGTCCATGTCGAGGAACGATACGGTTCTTGAACAAAAGTAATTCCGACTGATTTTAGCGGCGAATGGGGACCATAATGGAAGCGAATATCCCGCAATAATACAACGAATTGATGATGGCACAATTGTAGGGCAGACAGTATATGCACTGACACTTTCAGTCGCGGGTAGCAGCACGGAGTTCCTTTTTGACTTTGCTGTTTTTAGCCAAATTTCTTGTTAGAAATGAACAGTAGATTTGCGATAAATTTCAACTCGAAAGCGTACCCGTGTATATGCTAATTGAGTGGGTAGGATGCGAACGCGTGTATTATATCGCCATATGTGTAGGAGGTTTTCTGCAAGCTTTGATGTGCATCACACGCGTCTTGTGATACAAGAAACATGGGTGGTAATGGACAACCATCGGCAAACTTTGTGGAACCCTTTTTCGCACAGCCCTGGAAAGATTTCTGAAGAATAATAGTGGGACACATTGATGATTAAAGAAACTAACATCAATGTGTTCATTACCAAACTGCCTCAAAGCATATTTTTTGTATTGACGATAATGACTAATGAAGAAAGAGCATTTGTCAAATATAAGAAGTGTGATTTGCTAGAAGCTAACTGGCGGGTTGGGACGGCGTCAATGTACTGAAAAGTTGTGCTAGTGGTGCAGTGGACAAACCATTAAGTCCAAAAGTGAAAGAATGCCGAGGAAGATGTCCCATGGGTTCCCAGTTATATGACTCCATAGGTGGTATGCGAATTCAGTTTTTGAGTTCCATTTAAAAATTTTTGGTACAGCCACAGTAGTATGTAAATTGCGCAATTGAAGTATTCAGGGTTTGAAAGGGGAAAGAGAATTCGAGTTAATGATAGTGGAACTATGTAAAAAGATACGGTGGATCGATCTCATATTTATCATTTGGACGTCATCTCGGCCGATTCCACGATACGCATACATACCAGTCATTTCATTGTAAACAATCTACCCCTTGAGTTGTAGTTCTCATAAATTCTACTGCCATGTTCAGATTTATAGAAAGCAATGGTTTTGCTAACGAGAAATGTCGGTTTTCGTAGGCGAACTGTATCCCATTTTGAGGAAGGCAGAAGATGATCGTCTGGACCAAAATCGGTTTTTTTCCGAATTCGAGGGTCCTGAAATTCTCTTTCGAAGGAAGTGATCCATTTAATTGTGAATGATATAATGTTAACAACAGTGTTGTTGGTAGCTATTATATTCACGTTTTATTGTGCAGACTTCATATCTAATTTCGCACCTGGTCATTATTGTTGATGTTTCCGTCACTGCTCATTTCAATGGATTTTAAAAGATTCGCTATTTGACCATTTAGATGTGACAGAAGTTCTGAAAATCGTCCCTCTTCCGAGATGGTGGTCTCCTGCTAGTAAGTTCATTGTCATGACTAACAAGTAGGCCGACCAAATCCGTGTATTGTAAACGATTTAGGGCGCATAATTAACTCCTTTGTAGAGTTGAGCGTTATTTCCAAGCAGAAATTGGCCGGAACGCAAAATAAATTGTACGTTTACATGTTCTGTCCGGTTTTTCTGTAATACCAATGGGTTTATTACGGTATCCTACGATTTGTTCTAACCGATTCCATGAATTTTCAGAGTCACTAGTAATGCCCGTTTTGCTTGTTTGTCGATGGCTGATCCAACAAAGAGGAATACTGGAAACTATAGGGGAAAATTCCATTGATCATTTTATGATCGTCTAGGAGGCCGCTATGAAATTTCTGGTCGCAAACAATGTAGGGCTCACTGTTGGACGAATGCGTTATCAGCAATCGTTGGTGGTCTGTTATCTACAAAGACATTATCGCTTACGGAGAAAGTTCGAAACCCGTGAATAAGAGAAACTGTGCTCGGTAGTCGATAAAAATAATACACTGTAAACAGCTGTGCAGTCGGTTGAAGAGAATACCCACTGGCTAACAGGAGAAAGTGGGTTGCGAATACAAGTTCGAGACACAATTTGAAGATCTTGATAAAATGGAGGAATGACGTAAACGAAAGCAAGATATCAATGATTGGATTATCCCTGGTCATTGACGCACGTTCGCCCCCTAACCAGCTGAGTGATGCCGGACTACTGGAAGGCGTCACAAATCGCCAGCTAAAATCTGTTTGTGTCCTCCTCATTGACAGTCACCGGTGCCCGGGACCAAGTCCAGATAATACCCACAAGTAATTGTGGGGCCTACACGAATATCAAACGCAAAGCAGGCTAATGGGCCCGGTTTTCCTTTCGGTGCAGAAGAAATGACTTAGTGAGAGACATTTAGTTGAAAGTAACGGGACATTTGTCACCTCGCTGTTTGATCAAATCAGGCCTTGTTGTCACCAAAAACAACATAAAGACCAATTTAACCTGGCACTTCTGACCAACGTGAATGTATGCTGGTGTTGTAGTAATTAGACTGTGATCAGTACAAAAGAATGACAATTGTGGGGAAGAGAATAGGCGAAATGAAAGGACAGGACGTCGAGCCTAATATATAGGAAAAAATACCTAGTAAGATCTTGGGAATGCAAAGTAGTCTAAGTCAGAATATCAGTTTTGTCCAAAAGAAATAAGTTTACAGAAGTTGAGTGTTAACACTTTCGGATATAAGAGTTTCTTTCTCAAGTAGAAAAATATATGACGTAAATGACACTGGACAACGTGAGATGACAAATAGGCACAAAGGTCCACAAACATTTTCCTTTTTTTCTTATTCACAAAAGGCAAACATTCAGCAAGCCGTTTTTATCTTTTTAAGTGATAAACAGACATTCCAGTTTATCGCCAGAGGAAACTAAAGGGAGAAGGTTCTGAGCAAGAAGCGGCACTGCTTAATTCTCTTTCAACTCAGATTAACGAATATTCCTGCTGGTGCAGGAAATGGCGATTTGAAAATGTTTTTGATTAAAATGAGCCGCCCAGAAAAGTTGAGGTTCTAAACACATATGTTAACGTACATCCTAAAGGTTTTCTTGATGACTCATTCCGATTAAAATTCAGCTGCATCTAGGAGAGCATTGTGATTTGGAGATTTAGCCATACAAAGAAGAAAATTTTTGGAACATTTGAGTAACGGAGTTAATCAATACGCTTATTCGACTTAATTGTGAATGATAGTCGTACAGTCATTGTAAAACTTGCCTTGAGAAAGACTACCCACGGTAGTCGAAACGTTGGCACATTACATCTACCAACAAGGCTGTATTATTAACATTGTATCATTCACAACTAAAACCAATAAATGGCGCATCGATTTTTCAATGCACTCTTTGCATCATTTGGGTCATGATATTTACAAAGTGCTTCATTATCCTGAGGAACATGCATTGCGTACGATAAAGTATTCGCGGCCTTCAGACTGTCTTCATTTGCATTACAAACTTGCGACCCGGATATGTCGTCGGCACAGGAGTCTGATTCCGTGCATGTGAACTATATTGTCACTAATACTAAGAATTGGTTGTTAAAGACTACAGCTTCAGTGAAAAAATACATTTAGCGTCTTCGTAAGTAAACCTCAACGAAGGACGAGAGGATGGTTCTTTTCAACGGAAAGATGTTGGCAAGAAGCAGATTTTCTTTCTTAATCTTCATTCTTTTCGTCCCAACAAGCTATTTTAACTTGGAGACAACAGATTAGTAGTCGTACTTCCCTAATTTTTGAATTCATGGTCACCATATGAGAGCAACAGGACTACCAGTTAAAAACCACGAACAAGAATTCAAGGCCGGATTATTGAGCGACTTGTGTACAAAAAAATTTCTGGTTTTCGAAACCATTCAAATGGGATCAAAAATCTGGGTGAATAAAAGGATCCGCCGGGAGAAAAATCGCAACGAGGTCACCGCTATGAAATGCATGCGAAATCGCAGTGACATTCTTAAGTGCAAATCTGTGGCAAGTTATATGTGTTGCCCTCGCCGGTTCAAGTGTAGTAGAATGATTTTGCTCTGAGTACTGACCGCTTCGTGAGGATCGGTCAGGTGAAGACAAGTGCGCATGAATAATGAACACCCACGGTTCGCTGAATGGTGATAGATTTCCCGACCCTTCAATTCATCACTCAAGAGTAATTGGCCCCAATCACGGCACGCACTAGGCTGATTTCCACTCGTGATTGATTTAATCGACAGCTCGTTTTTTCTAACGTTTTATGCGACTTGAAGATGTGCTGGCTCTTTCTCGTACTTATCACGTGCAACCGAACTATTAAACTGTAAGCTGGTTACTGCCTAATGTTCGAACGGATTGCCACATCTGTTTTGAGAGTGCAGATCATGGATGCGACGAATACTAAGTATGGGCTGCAGTTCGAAATCCACTTGCGCACCACCTAGATGAGTGCGCATTCTCGATCGACTTCTTGAAGTTGACAAAATAACAAGAAATGTGGCCACCAGTGCGAATCAGGGTGAAAAATGGTCGATGTAACAGACGGTGAGCAGAAATCCATTATCATCTACGCATGCCTGAATGTTAGTAGCTGATGGATACAGTGATATCTGCCGTCTAATAATGTTTTCTAACGATATTCACTAGCTGACCTGAATGCGATTTGAACGAGTCCACGCATCCATTCAGCCTAGGAAATCTGTATAGGTACAAACCAGTCCCCACATAATGGATGCATTTTTGTGCACCATTCAAACGAATTTCTCAATGGTTTTCGTGACCACGGAATTGAGCAACTCGCTATTTTTACATTAAGTGACAACTCTGCCTGCAATTTAATAACCGTGTCAGATAATCGTTTTCATGTTTTCCCTCATAAGTTTACTTTTCAAACTGAAATGTCATCGGTCTGTGCAACACCGATCAGCAAGTCCCAACTGTGACTAATCTAATCGTGGAGCGAAATGTCACTAGTACGAAACGTTACCGAAATCGGACTCAACTATTTTTTAGAAAAATCCAGGTGGAAAGAAGCGGGTAAAAAAAGTTGGTAGGTCCTCGGTGGATTTTAGTGACTTAGAGAGTTCTGGAGACTCAGTGTCATAATTCATCATTTCTAAAAAACCACTTGCTTGTATCCACGTTACCAAGGAGATGGAGAAATGAAAAAGGGAAACAAATAACTTAATATTTTGTGCAGCACGAAAACGATTGGTGCCTAGACCAGTCAGACATCAACTGTATTTGTGGATGTTAACGGGCCTCCGAGGACCGAAAAGAAGTACTCAAATGTGAACCAACGCCTAGCAAAATGTCTCATCAATTCTGTTCAGGAACTCAATTACTTAGCTTCGGTAGTGCACAGTCGAACGACTGATGACTTTCTTTCCCTCGTGAATATATAAATATATAAATATTGGTATGGGTCTTTATGGTGGTCACAAGTTTATCTGATATGCATAAATATATATGTATGTATTATACTGTACTGTATATATATATATATATAATATATGTGCCGCCGATCGTGATGCATTCAAAAATTTTCTTACAATGTGGCGGGAAGCGTCTGCAAATTCTGTGAATTTACAGGTTTCCCTTATTATATCTATTTGTAGACAGTAAAAGGGTCTATTAAAAAAGATTGACTATGGTTCTTTTGGTAGACGCTTTTAAACATGAAGAAGGAAGCCTACGAGAGCATGAAAATTTTGGAAGGTTCATAGAATTTGTTCTATTTTAAACTCATAAATGACAAAACCTCGCTATTCCAAGGGGAGCACTTATTTTATCGAGTACTCTACTTACGATTACGCCTGTGTTTATAGGCTGACGATGATTATTTATTAACCAAGGTATTTTTTCTAGCTGGGGCTAAAAATCACGGTCGATCAGGAACAGGAAAATTTTCTTTTAGGATACATCGTGATTAATTTGACGCGAAGGTTATCTAAGCGCGCTGTGTTAGGCCCTCACGTCATTGCCGTGACAGTGAAGCAATGAGGGATAGCCAATAAAATCTTTTAGTACCTCAATGTACAGGATAAGGAACTGATTTCAGAACATCAGTCGATTTAAAAAGTGTTCTAAATTGTTCAAGCTTTTTAACCTGAACAAGGCCACCATTTACATCGTATTAAATAAATAAACTTGTTATGAGCGTGTTTTTGATGGAGGTAATCAATCATATCCGAATTTATCTCCATGTTATATTTTTACGACAGCAGTACTTTCCTCTAATCGGGACGCAGATTGTTACCGATATTTCATACACCATGGTACAGATAAAGGTGAAAAATATTTGAACGCTGCAATTGTGAGCAGATGTGTGGAATGGATTAATCCTGCAACAAATCGGGGCATAGAATTATCCTGTGGAATAGTGAAAAATTCTAAACGTGTTAGACTAAGGAACCGTTAATTTTGTTTATAAATCAATGACAAGTGGTGACCTGAAAAACACTTACAAAATTGAGCATTCCTAAGTTAAAATTCTTCGAAAAAGATTATCCCTGTTTCCTTCTAATTTGTTCATTCTTGTACGAATAAAACAATACAATTCTTACCAATGGGTAAGAAAATACACTTGGAATGAAGATTTTTGTCGTTGTGGCAGCCGCTGTTTTCGAAAGAAGCTCCGTGCTTCAATCTACCAGAATTTAGTAAACACATTATTCTGAGTAGACCGGATTTTTCGACGTGAATCAGGTTAAAGTACACCTGGAAGGAGGGTACTGGTCATTTAAAATCTTGATTCTTCCGAAGCACGTTTCATAACGTGGTGTGATAATTAAAGGAGGTATCCAGAAGTCCTAAACCTTTTTGTAGTATGAACTGAGAGTAATTTCATACTGGATGTGCTAGATGTCACATAAAAACAGTCAAAAATTACTGAAGGATAGTGGCTAGTCCGTCGATTGCCATCGTTTGTTAATGATGGATTTGTAGTACTACGTGTGCCAAACTGTTGCTGAAATAGGATATGGACTAAATTCCTGGGCAATTTGCTCACTAGATAATTCCAATATTTGAGACTTATTATCAAAATGATTCACCAATTCTCGTTGAATAACAGAAATACAGACCCAAGCATTTGATTTTCCATGTTGTTGCCTAATGGACCAGAGATTGTTCATTCGATTCCTGTTGCGTGAGTTTCCACACCACCCGCATACACTTATACAATGGCTCCAAACTATTCGTAGGGTAGATTTACCGATTGAATGGATTAACAGTGAATGGTTTCCTATTTTTCTTAGTAAATAGTAAGTTCATGAAAACTTACATTTCGGTCGAAAACAGAGGATGGCGAACAATGCCAATTTGTACGTAGATCGAAAGTGCAAGAAAAAAAAAAGAAATGATATGTTCGACTAGTTGTAAGTGGAATTGAACTCTCTCATGAATTCGTTTTTTTAGTCAGTATTCGTGGATGCTACTCTCGTTCGTTTGGATAGTCCTGAAACCTGGTTGCCAGTAAGTCCCTCACAAACATCCGAAAAACGAAACGATTGTTCAACTTAACATACACAAACTACTTTCAGGTTAAAGAAATTCCTCACAAATAAACCAAAGCCGTCATGCTTCCAAAACACAAACCGGTTCGCTGAAGCTGTTTTATTGATATCGGAACGCCTCAAGCACTCGAGTTCCCTATCACTTATTCTTCTCGTTCCTATAAGCCTTATTTGCATGATCTCCACTATGAAATATACACGAGAACAAAGAATTTTCGAAATGGTTCACGTGTGCTAATCTGGAATGGAAGAATGAGTAAGAAACCTCCTGACCCAAAGCTCATAATTAGATGCATTGAACAGCATTTCACACCTGCACTGAGTTCAGATGGTAGTCTGCAAAGTGCATATCACAATGAACGAGGCTCCCACCGAACGCAGGTCTGCCGTTTCATCCTAAGCACGTACCACGTGCTTCGGTTACACTTCCACTGGTTTCGATTCTTTATTACGATACAGATGCATGGTGGGAAATCCGTCTAAAAGAAAACAGCTGTAAGGCTTATTGTTTGCTAATCAACTCCGAGAGACCGATGTGGCAGATTTTATTCACCGTACGAGGAGTAGGCCCCATTCCTATTTGTACTATGGGGGTCTTCAGCTTTATGGGATTTGGAGTCAACTATTCCTATTTGTATGGGGTGGCTATGTCCCAATGCCAAAATGGCAAGGCCATTTTGCGTCAGCGCGATATATATATATATATATATATATATCAGCGGAGTCAAATGCCACTTTAACCAAATTCGTCGTGGCAACCTGAATCTGATTTCTGTTCACTGTTGTTATGCGCGTATGCCTCAATGGGTTTGAAAATCTATGTTGCTCCTGTTTTTATTCGAAGCATATATATACTTCTTAGAATTGAGGAATTTTGCTAATTTGCGCTCACATACGTAACGAAACGTTCGGTTCTGAAATTCTGGAAAATGTCGTTGCTCTGCTAGTTCTTCTACTTGGATGAAATGTAGTATCAATTCTTAGTCTACTATCGAAATCTATTGGAACTCTATGTTAGTAAACCAAACGTTGTTCCCCTCCTCTAGCTGGGTGAGTCTGGCATTTCTGATTTCGTTTGTTTTCCATCTTGCCTAGCAAGACAGAGAGAGTCGGATGCCCTGATACGGGCCCGCGCATTTTTTCCGTTTATTAGTGGAAATCAGACACTTTTTCAGGTTCGTTCCAAGCATAACGGAGCGCACTGCAGCAGTCTGTGTTCTCCATTCGTCCCGTCTTCAAAACTTGATTGCTTTCGTACTCACTCACTTGCATCATCCCATGCATGGAGCAACATCATTTTGTTTGGAACTACTTCAAAAGCACACCTGATCCATGGCTGCTGACCGATCAGCGTTCTTTAACCGAATATGCTCGTATCACGTAAGATAGTATTCCGATTGTTTTCCTTCGATATATTTCAACTCACCCCTTGACTCTTGGTTAACTCTTAACCCTGCTGTTTGCATGCAGTCACCAGTGATGTTGGCTTATATATCTGAACAGTAGTCTAACCAAATCACAATGTTCTCACTCCTAAACGTGGATGTCATTCTGAGAGTTTAAAACAGCAGATCCCCCCCAGGATTAGTCTCTTTTTGGCGGCAGTTGATTACATTCCCTTCGCACATTATGCTTCTATCTTATCCCTGTTAGGGATCATCGCCAGTTGTCATGAACAGAGCCACTGGGAATCACGTCAGATACCCTTGAGGTTTAGTCGTAAGACTCCCAGTGATCCACCGGGGTTCAAACTTCAGTTGCGACACTGAATACCGAGTGCTTAGGATTCTTATTAATTTTGCCTTTACACAGTTCAGTAGTTTTAACAGAACTTAAATACCTATGAGTAACCTTCAGAAAATGACAAGATTATTTGATTTACACCTGTGACAGTCTTCTCGTCAAACGGCTTGCAAGCAATACACGCCCATTACTGGGCTTTCAGCCAGTAGTGTTTGTCAATGCAAAACGTGTCCAAATGATTGGTAAAAGAGTCCTAAACTTCTGTAGTGACCGATAAATTCTCAGTTTTTTATTCCCACTCTGTGGAAGTGTACGTGGCCAGCCTTCTCGCCATTACCTCGTTGTCCAAATAAAATACAGGTATTCTGACTTGTCGAATTTGGTCTAATGAAGTAGCTTTGTATACATTCTAGACTTATCGGTTGCATAGTATTTAATCCCGAACTATTCGTGATACTTCACACTATTTCTTTATCGTCGGTTTCGATTTTTGCAAGTGTGTATCGGGTACAGCATAAATTTTAGCCTCAGTGGCTACTCTTCCTTGGAAGAATAGTTTGTAATTCACCTGTACAATTCTATTGGCTAAAAGCTTAATGCCTCAGCTACTTTGATATAGTAACCAAACTAGCGTGGGATGAATTGAATCTCAACTTGAGAGTAATTGATCAATATCGTTTGGTCTCCATAGTCTGGTCAAAATTATACTGGCTCGTTAGGTGCAATGATCATTTTGACCAAAAGCATAAAAGTAATCCCCAAGTGATTATTCACGGATGGAGATTTTTTCCTCATTGAAATTTTTGTTTAAGGGATAAATGGTGCCTTTAGATTCCGCATGTTATTTCATAAGTCTTGATTTTATTTCCGTACCAAGTTGTTATGCTTGTACGCGGGGCACTAAACAGCTTACTTTGTGCCAAATTTCAATTGGCGGCGACAGACTGTACACATCTAAAAACAAATTCATGCGTACTCACGATTTTTTTTTAAAGATCTGGGGTTAAGTTAGTGAAATACAGTTGAAAAAATCAAAAGCAATTAGCGCCTAATAGGTCATTGTGGTACGTGTTGATGTATTCGTAAACACAGCCATAATTACTATGTGGTGCGGAAATAGTCACCAAGTTCGTAATGGAGGGCGAAGAATAAGAAGAGGAAGGGAGAGAATGAGAAACGCAGAGAGTAGAGAGCAGAAGACAGAAGGATTACAACAATAAACGGTTTGCATCAGTGAACAAGTTCATGGATTAGTTGGTTCTCCTTGACAACGCGGTGATGAACTCAATCAGGTGGATAATGTCAGCGAATTAGGAAAAACTGCAACCAAACACGGTATGATTTAGTTCAAAGTTTGGACGAAATTAATGAGAATAGAATAAATTGGCGTTGGTGTTCGTGTTCCGAATTTGTGTCCACCGGCTGAAAAAGAAAGAAAGCAACCAGCCAGAATCTAGTTTAGGCGCACACTATTCGAGGCCCTTGCACTTGAGCTCATGATGTTATAACATCAATCAAATCAAAAGTGTTCTGGATTGTGCCATTAATATTTGATAACGTCCTCTAATTAGATTTTTGAGGTCCTGATTTTATGGGTCTGAAATAATATGGAAAATGATGTAAATGTCCCGAACCGCCGGGAGTTATTGATGATACTGGCACAATCTCCACAACTCCAGAGAATCACCGTAACGAAAAATACTAATCCAAACATTTTTCTTCCCCAAATGAACGTACTATGACAAATTATCACACTCAGGTGGTAATTGTTTTTCGTTTACAGTCAGGCTACTTCCAAGGTATGGCGTGTATAGAATACAATCAGCCACTACTTATGCCGTTATAAGCAGCCAGTGCGAAAATCCATATCGGGCACACTCAAGTAGACTGTACAAAGAAGATTGTAAATTTAGATTTGTCATTCAGAATGGCTTCCATTTTTGTTACATAGTCAGACCTGTTCAGGAGAACTATGCCTGCACCCTTATCTGGTCTTGATAACATGATGTCTGCATTTTTCTGCAGTTCTATTAATCGTCTCTTATGTTCTGGCTTTAATAACCCACTCGTTGTATGTCTAGCGCCATGATATTGGTAGCAAGTGTTCACCAAAGTTGATTTAAATGCTTGCATTTCCATTTGTGATGACGGGGATAAACTCGACACTTGAGAGAAAAGATTCTCGAATCCAGCTTCTAAGTCCATTTGTGCACTCTGGCTGTTTGGGCAACAAAATTTGGGCCCCAGGGATAAAACTTCTAACAACGTCTTATCTAACTTGAAGTTTGACAAACTGTGAACAAATCGATCAGGGTTCTGCGGAAACTCACCGTCATCACAAATGGAAATGCAAGCATTTAAATCAACTTTGGTGAACACTTGCTACCAATATCATCGCGCTAGACATACAACGAGTGGATTATTAAAGCCAGAACATAAGAGGCGGTTAAGATTGTAAATCTTCACCACAGCGAAATAATGAGAAACACAAGCTTTCTAATCATTCAGAAAAGCTCATCGACCCACACTCGGTAGTGTCGGCCGAACTTTCTTTTCGAACCCAACTACACGGTCCCTGAGCAATTCACAGAAAATAATAATTCGTAGCGGATTTCGATCGTTTGGCTCACACATCAGGGCCACTGGATCGTATGAAGCCCAATACTTCGTGCAGATTGTCTTGGTACATAAACGACAAAGATGTTCTCGTCGTCGGTCGTGAATTAGGGCTTTATTATATGTACGAAACTTCTGTGAAGCCCGGGTTTTAGGGGAAATCGCTAAGGCTACCTCGGGGGTTTTCTCATTCACTTTGTGAATTCTTCCTCGAACTGCACATCTTTGACCTGTTGCCGAATACACACGAAACCAAAAACAATTTGACTTGATGTGTGGAAAAATTCAGGAATGACCAAACACTAGAATGAATCAGTTAGGAAAGGTTGAAAGTAACCTCAAGTGAGAATCCCACTTACATTTTAGTTATGATATCTAATTGCCCAGAAGACAATAAAAATCCGATCAAAAAAGTATTAACAAAGTGTCAACCATATAGTAAGTGAGTGATAGCGTAATGAATATAATTGCACTCAAATAGTCCAGACCAAGGAACAATTGTTGGTGGTTACTAATGCATGTAAGCATAAAATAGCTGAACTGTGCCCGACTGTGTAAGGACGAGAGAATTATTCAGGTGACAACTTTTATCCCTGATTTTGGTCGACGAAATAATTAGAACAAAAAGGTCTAATGCTAAACTGGATGATTACCAAACGTCTTAAAAATCGCTGATGACTGAGCTTCGATTACACTTATGAGTATCCCTTAGCCTGTCGCGTTCTACGGCTTCACACGATCTTCCATGCCGAAGTAATTTTGCCTCTCTCATAGCGTGTATATTGCGATCTGTCGTAAACATTTGAAAACTATATAACTATTTTCATACCGATATTTAGATTTTCTCTCCGTGTTTGTTTGGAAGCAGCAGAAGGGTGACTGAGATGTGCGGTGAAGCCAAACATAAGAAGCTAGCCATGCGGTTATAGAATGTATACATATCCACAGGCCTATGCTTTCCGATTCCGTTCTTAAAGGTCACAACAAACGTGTCTGTCCGCCTCCATTCTTGCAATGTCTTGTGTAGAATAGTCTCGGTTACTCTGAATTAGGTCTCCAAGCACGTTGTGGTCAACCATCGCAGCCCGTGATCCGCGTTGCGCCAACGCAATTGGGTCTACTGATTCAATGATAGATCGGTGTAAGCGACTAGAAACCAATGGATCTTAGGCGAATTTGGCGGACTCCGAGATCTGAGAAAGTTCTGCCTGACATCCTAGGATGCTTGATATACGTAGCCTTATTTTCAACCATGACAAATGCAAAACAAGAGTTTGATAATTAAGCAAACAGTTTACCAAATAATACCGCTTGAAATTGTTAGTGATTGCAACAGACAGACACAACTGTCAAACACTCGCAAGAACCCTAGATAGTATAATGATTCGGAAAACCTAGAACGAGCACTTGAATGTGAATCAACTCGTACCATACAGATTTATCGGTGCGACTTTCTTTTCCTGGTGAATTACACTGGTTCGATCGATAAAAACGGATTCAGTAATAAACCGTTCTTTCAAAGTCCGAAAAGTTTTACAGTGAAAGCCAATTTCCCACGAGAAATTGAAGATTCGAGATGCACGGGTTGATTTCCAAAATTCTGACCGCAGATGACTTCTATTCCCAATGCAAAAGTTGAGAGTCCGACACCCCGCAAATGATTAAAAATGGATTGTTTACGTTTGGTTTCGTTATCACTACACACCGATAGACAAAAGTGACATAAATAGCACTATGAATACAAAGTAAATCGTAATATTGGCTTTGAGATCCAGTTAGATTATGATGAAAATGTGTCGAAATCTTAGCCAGTGGATTTTCTGAAGTCCCTTGTTCCATACTGTGCTCATGAATTTCCATAGACTGTGAAAATTCCATGATATTGCCGTTTCCCGCCATCATCGAAATGATCGCGTTGATTAACCATTTGTTTTCACGGAAGTTTCACCTGTGTTCCATTCGATTTGATTTATCGTAGTAGCGATCAGATGGTACGCCGAGGCGAAAACTAATGCTCCGAAGCAAAATGCCAGGTTTTTAGTTGTAAGCACAAATAAAACTGAAAGGAAATACCCGAGACTGACAGAGATTTCTACTCAATCCTGGCCAATTCACAGCTCCTTACAAAGCAACAGCACGAATATACATACTGAAGACGCGCAACTGCTTATGTTTATGGCGTCAGAGAGCATTTTACAAATCCCAATTCCAACTTCATACTGTTTCTGAAATAAGTTATGTAGAATTCAAATGTTTCTTCGTTACTATCTTCCAGATGTTCAAAGTGGTCACTATTACCGGATCCTGTTGCTGTGGTAAACTATGCAGTCTCTGTGATGCCAAATCCACATTGAAAATGATGCGACCAAATCCAGTGCATATCCTGAATATTCCAGTTACTCTCGTGCACACTCCTTCCAGTCTCCTTTATGCAGACAAAATGTCAGAAAACTGGTGGATAAAATCGCTTAATAATGCAAGCGTTTTTCTTCAGTGCAGTGTTTTTTATAAGAGATTATTGGTCTGATTTTGTGATTCTTACAGGGGGATTTTCTTGATTATTCACTTCTCAACCCCTAAGTGCTTCGGCATACCCAGAGAAGAGGGGGTGTCTCAGACTCCGAGTCAGCTGCTATCTCCGAACGCCTTTCGAAATGCTTCCAAGTGATCTGAGCCTCAAACAGCCTCTGTTGAGCAAGTCCTTCGCACTATCTCTTCGTGGTTGAGGTATTCCCACAGGAGTGAGATGACGAAGGCGAATTCTCGGCAGTTTTCACTGGACTGACTGACCAGTTGTAATCAGTCTAGTGGATTGCCCTAAGAAGCATCTGTTACCGAAAGGTGTACTTGACACGAAGAATGCTTAGAACCAAAGGGTGTGTGAACTGGGCCGTCAGTCAACGGTCCTCAGCGGGTTATGTGACCCTCAGATGGTCCAAATGCCCTGAGGGTAAGTTCATTTGATCGAAGGGTCAATGTAGGACCCCTTTAAGCCCATTCTGTACTTTGGTTTTGGAAAATGGATAACGTCAAGCCCCCATTTGAATCCTAGATTTTGATGGATCGCCAATGAAGTGGAAATGAGACTGGAAGAACTATCATTTGCGATGAATTCTGCAAATTGCTTATTTTCCTTTCCGGTTTCTCTCTTGTTGTTTTCATCTTCTGGGTCCGATGGCTTATGATCAGTACACAGAATGGTGTAAAATAAAAATAATACCATTCACTCCCCAGAAAATATATGCAATCCTTATTGCGCTCAGAGTGTTGAATCCATCGTTTCAAACTCTTTCAGTCAACTTTCAGCATTTCGCTAATGGAGTGCATGAATACTACTAAATACCAGGTTCTAGCAGGTTGTCAGTTCTATATTTTGCCCTCATTGCATCATTTGTAAATTGCGGCGATGTTCTGGTGTCGCGTGCCTAGATCATCTTTCAAGGAAATAAGTAAGCCAACCTGTCGCAGCCTGGATCAAAACCCTTCCATCTACGCAGCACATGGTGTCTCAGTATCCGTGCGCAGTTGTGACAAATGCGTAATTTTAGACTATCACATCACATTGAACCGATTATTTGACACAGTGAGGATTTGACTAAAATTATACCTGAAGAATTGTGTCTACGGCTTCCAAAATTATGCAATTTGAGCCAGCGTAATCAAGCTGTCTAACTGGCGGGCTGTTTTTTTCGACCTGGTCCACCGTTCAGTCACTGCTGACGATCGCAGGTCGAAAGTCGAAATCTCACTTTTGCTGTTGACAGTGTTAACGGTTGTTAAAAATCAGTGGAATTAACCGTGGCTTGACGAAAGAAATTCTCGACGATTCTAACGCGTCTGTGCAAACCGTTATTGGCGTGACATTCCAAAGGAAGTAGTGTGTAAAAGCTGGTTCATTGGAGAACTGAATAGCGAACAGGCTAGATAAACACCTGAGCCCATGGAAGTGATAAGCGGAGATAAGATTTATTGAGTGCAGTTTTACTGTACCCGCACACTAACAAATGCGCCTCGAATTGTGAGCCTTCGCTGCCTGGAGCAGAGGCAGATGTGATATTGGCCCTTGGGATCAACATTTCTTCCAAGTACACACACACACATTATGCAGTTTCAGTCGATTTTATTCGCAATCAGTACAGGGCCACTCGTTTGGCTTCACCTAAATTTTCGCGACATTGCTCAACCAACCGCACCACCACCGTTTGGTAGCTCTATTTTAGTTTTCTCTCTGTGGGCGCATCAACCAATGCAAATGAATTGCTAACAGCACGCAGCACATGATGCCTGCAGTGTGCATTGACCAATAGTTAAAGTCAATTTCTAATGGAACTCGAACTTCAAACGGGCTGTTGACCTTGCCTGAATTATTCACTTTGTGAGTGCATGTGTGCTGTAACCAAATCTGAGACGCGAAATCAAGATCAATGTCATTTACTATCATACTGATGCAGGACTTACACAACCCACCACGTCTAAAGCTCTTGTTCAAATAGAATAGAGTCGATAACTGATGCATCCCATTAGGCCAGATAAAACGGTCACGCAACAATTTGATTGATTTTCAGCTGCTGGTTTTGTTTCCTCCTTTGTGCTAGGTGAGTGAAATGAAAGAGCCTACTGAGTTTATTTTATGCTAACGGATGTGTTTCTGGCAGAAAACCCCGGTAGCAACTGTCCGACAAGTCCTCACTTGGAACTGCTTTGGTGATCAACTTTGTGACTTCATTGATAAAGAAAGCAAAAATAAAAGTGCAAAGTGTGTGTCCGGTGCTCTTGGCGATATTTGGATATCAAGTGAAAGGAAGACCTTGAGGTTTCATTTGATTCGTGGAACAAACCAAGATCTGTGAAGCATATTTCCAGTTATCAATAGCCGCTTACCTTGAGATGCAGTCAGCACGTGCTTTAAGGAGGTTACTCAAAGGATGACAAAATTTCGACCACCCTGAACAGCTTAGAAGCAAATTCGGAAGGGGGCTGTCATTGTGACACAAAAACGAAAAGGACAGTGGCATTCCTTGACAAAATCAGTCTGCAGTTATTTCTCCGCACAGTTTCTGCCTAATCCGATGAGCTTGAACTGGAGCTAGAACTGGAACTGGAACTGGAACTAGAACTTTTCCTTCGACGGTGACCGTGGGATTTGCCCTTTTTACCGGAATCTTTAGCAGCTTTTCCGGAAAGAAGACTAGAAAAATAGCTCCCAGCCACTCCAGAAACCAACCCTGTTGGCATAATGATGGAAGAAATAGGAAAGCAGAATAAATAGACGTGAGAAAAAGAATTTAAACTCTTGAGAATAATGGAAGATATGTTGCAAATCAAGAAAGCTCGTGGTTAGATGATGCATCTGTTCCCAGAAAATGCAGAAGTAAAATATGAACAAGAATACAGGATGGAAAAATACTTACGGATATGGAAATACTAGGATCAAGTTTTTGTAGACGCAACCAAAAGCAACAAGATGTTTTATTTCCAGCGCGGTTCACCCCCACCCCCATCCCTTGTCAGTGTGACAAGTAGACATAATTGCAGTTCATCACAAAGACGGATGTTCTGTGGGCTCCGGAAATACCCCCTCCACTGAATAAATCACTGTTTGGGGCGAATCCTATGCGTGCCCATTCGCCATGCACATGGAAGAGATCGGCTGAATATTTCCAGATCAGTAGCTTCTAGTGTCTAATTGTATCACACGTCAGTATAGGTGAACTTCACATGGGATCTACCTCAATCAGTTGGATGAACAGATTTACATAGTCATTAATATCATGTCATCGATAGAAGCTTTCCAGGATTTTGATACACAATAGTTAGAATAGTATTCTGCAAAGCATTAAACACTGTGAGTGCAATTTCTCACCAGTTCACAATAATTTTCATTACTAACCACACTACACCAGACGAAATCAACAGACAAACCTTGCACAGCGGCTTGAAAAGAATTGTGTGATAGTGTGATAGTGTGATCGACTACTAACACACATGAACGCAACCTAAAATGAAACTCTTGTAGTCAGTTTTATCTCTGGCAAACAGGTCCGAAACCAGGGGCACGGCAAGCCTGCTTGAAAACTGTCTAATGTACAAAATTGGATGACAGAGATGGACATAGTAAGGATATAAGCTTGACCTCCCCCCTGAATGATTTGAAATAAACGGCCAGAGTTAAACAAAGGCAACAAACACGTCCAGTCATGTTATCTGTCTGTGTTTAATAGAGCCAAACCAATCGGTTGGCAAACAAAAATGGTCAGCGGTGTGATAGGAGTAATATCAACCAGGATGAAATTTTATGGGGCATGAAAAGCCACCCAACCAGAGAAGACAGAACAACTGAGAGGGAGAATCGAATACCTGCGAATAAAGTCTAGCTAAACTTGATATATATATATATATATATATATATATATCCTAGAGTTCCGGCTAAACCCAGAAGTTAACTTCGAAAGTGATACAGAGTTTCCAACGATAAGACACCCGCAGACTATACGGCAAAATGCATTCTGGTCTGGCAAACCTGAATTTATTTATGCTCACTGTCCAAACAAAAATGACCGTCTGGTGACTCAATCACATTCCAGGTTTCTCCTGACAGTAGTACAGTTAGGACGAACCTGTACATAGCCCCTTCTTCCGTACAACATGATATCCCAGGTTTCTTTGATTCCTTTTGAAATTTCCTGTTCCACATTTTGAGAATTGTTTGCACATTCCTGTGCGCAACTTCAGTAATGTGTCTACCGTACTACTCAGTCCGTTTAATCTAATCGATCTCTGTGCTTCCCCCCTCCCTTTTTAGACAGAGTTACCACCATCTATCCTGAATCACTCTTTGGACTCACATGCTTCCATCTCAACAAGTGCCCACTTTCTGCATTTACTAAAGCTTATGAGATATCTTCCGCGTGACTTTCATTCATTCAGGGAAATCCATGTTTTCCTCTGCAATTTTTCAAATGACAATCTAATTCTTCTTCACAACTCTTTGAATCTTTGCTAAATGGCAATGTCAGATCTCACATAGGGACGGTCAATGCGATCTTTGATATTTGTTGTTCACTCTAAACCCTATTCGTTTCAGTTAATGAAATCCCTAAACAGAAGACAGGAGTCCAATAAATTTCCACCCCAATGAAGGCGGAAATCAGGCTTATTTGCAGGACGATTGCAAAACCACTGCTGAAGAGTAACAACAGCTAATTCTTATGGCAACGCGTTCGACTGTTTTACTGGAAGAAAAAACAGACATGTAAATTGTGCTACAGATGCAGACTGTTTTGAGGGAGCCTTCATTCATCCTTACGGTTATACCCTAATCACATTCGTGCACAGTAACGTTATTTCAATCGTCATTTTCTCAGAGCATTGATATTTAAACTTCTGCACACCAGTAAAATTACTACGTAGGTGGATTCTGATGGTACGTCCTCACCACCCTTCACTACTCTAACTAAAACATCGTTGAACATGTTTTCTGATCTTGGCTGTTAGAAACCCGTCACCATTGTTCTTAGCCCAAAATCCGATAGTTCCATTGTTTGTGACAAAAGATTTCTCCCCATTTTCTTGAATTCTTTGGGTCCTAAACCATCACGGCATGCGATACTAAAGCCTTTGGTTTCGAACGTGAATCTTCTCAACGACTCCGTACAATTTGCCTACAAACCCAACATTTACAAAGTGGACGCTGTCATCTTACTTTTTAAATCATATTTACAAGTTCGTAGTTGCATCGAAGGAATCTGGGCGTCGTGCCTTCTTGGTCTGTTTGTCTTTATTCGCTTCAGTCCTATGGTCTCTCCTACTTCAAAAACTCGAAACTTTCGGTTGTCTCCCACCCTCATAAGATTGGTTAACAGATTACTTTACCAAAGGAACCCTATGCAAATCAATGAGCAGTAAAACATCAAACCCATTTGGTGATGGCTCAGCCTTATTCCATGGCCCAATCCTCTCCCCATATTCGTTTTCCACGAATGTCACTGACTTAGTAATTGTTTTCTCCAGTCACATCCTTAAGTATGCTGATGGTGTCCTCTGTCAAGCCTTATATGGTAATGAAGACTTCCAAAGTTTTTCGACCAGCTTGCCTTCTAGTTACGACTTTCTGTACAAGCCGGTTTCAATCTTAATACATTCAATTGTTTCGACGGTCTGTCCTCTCTTTTCCGGTCAGTTTATCCATCTGTCCATTTGAATCATCCTTCATTAACTCGGGATTATTATTAATAAAATTTAGAAGCAAACTTCTCACATCTACTAACAGAGCTGTTATTAATATTATTTCATTCACAATTAAAATCAATGCATGGCGCATTAATTTTTCGATACACTCCTTAAGTCATTTGGTCCTCAGCTTCTCACATTTCCATTTGTGTAAAGAGATTTTGAGGGCTGTCACATCAAGTCGCAAGGATTCGACTTTGCGAAATGAAACACACCGCCATCTACCGTTTTGCATACTAATGTTTTCCCAGTCTTTCTGCACTATTATCTTGTTATTTTCGCAGCTTTACTCTAAAAATACTTTAAACTTGTCCCTCTGGGACTGTCATTCATTGGTTGTCTTAGGCTGAGTAATCAATACTTATCCGCGTGTGAAAATTTGCTAACAGGACAATTTCAGATTCCCGCTCATCCGCTGCACGATTATCTGTCGAAATACCACTTACATATATCTACATGACCCACGTTTTGTCCTATACTCTCCAGATTATGTATATATGAGGACTCCTTTGTCTCTTGTTTAACACACATCCTGACAAACTGAGGCCACGTTTTAACCAACTACCTGAGCAATCTATCATAAGTGTTGAAATCGTTTATGTAACAAGTGTTTTTGCCCAATGTTTTCTCTTCTCTCTTTTACATGACAGTGGGTGTCTTTTTCATCATAGTTGTTCTTGACTGAAATGCAGCATTTGCATACGCAAACATCCATACAATACAATATACTTAAACTCTCAAATCTGAAATAAAATGGTTTCGTTGTATCTATATCGCATGAACACAAATTGAGATTAACAATGCAATGGAAAGGTGCAATTTCAAAGACAAAGCAGTTTGAACAAAAAACTTCATATGTGAATGTCTTCAGCTACCTGTATAAGATTTCCCCTCCTCTGTGAAAATCGAACGGACCTATTTCTATACGAAATTCGTGAGTGTCAGCAATTACCAAAATGATCTCACCGAGTGCCGCCTCCTTCAAATCCACGGGCTTTTTGTTCTTCGGTTTCTTTTTCTTATGGGTTGCCTCAGATTGCTGTTCAGCCTTGACAACCAGGACTGCCTCCGCCGGTGGTCGAATGGCAGGTAGGGGCAAATCTACTCCATAACCGTACACTCCAGAAGATATTGCCACTCCCGAATTCGGTTCAACATAGATTTGAGGTGACGAGGGAGGCGGGCCCATACCAGTCATTACTGTCGCTACGAAAAGGTGAAAAAGTAGGGTAGTGTTGGAGAAAGAGAAAATGAAAAAAAAACAGTGTCGTGCGGCTCTGAAGGCAATATGGGTGGACCTTGATAAGTTTCACAAAATCTTTTAATAAGCATGCAAATGAGTCTATTGCATCAGCTTTAACCTTATTTCATTTTATGCTGCTCGACAATCTGATGATTCCGGTAGGTAACCTAAATAAGCACACTATTCTTTTTGCTACATGGATGCACTGGAGATGGCATACCCAATGAATGCTTGTATCAGCTACACGCAGGAAAGCAGTACCTGACACACCGGCTGGCGCAGGTCCTTGTAAGTTCCTAAAACGTCAAATGTGTTAACGGGCTGGACCACATTGAACTGCGACCTACAGCCAGAATATCGTTCGACTGCAAAGCAGTTTCTGTTCTCGTATTTGTCTGTGCTACGTGGTACACGTTGATTAGTACTCAAACCACAGGTGGTTCTGATCCACTTCCAATACGATCTTTTCCGATTCCCACAGAATTCTGGAGCCATGAGCTACTAGGAGCTCCTCATTTTGCAATATTTAAGGAGTAAAATGAAAGTTGTAATCATTACACTAAGGACTGTTTCTCTCGGTAGAATCTCATTCGAATCGTTAAGAGCCTGAGTGAATGAAAAATCTAATTAAAAATCACACAGTGGTTTGTCGGAAGCTTTCCATTGGTCAGGGTAGGACAATCTTCAGAAAGGGGACACGATTTCCAAATATGATTTATATTCTCAGTAATGTTTCGCATACGAATGGATGAACAAAATCTTTTCAGAAACACGACCGGTTTCGTGGTTACTACAGCTCATCAGGTATGCGTACACGGTATTTTCCTGTTCAATCGACGAATCACCCTGTGATTCGTAAATGGGCAGATTGCTGGAACCAGACCCCAAGTGTTCATAAAAATTGTGACTTGGAGACAGTTATCAGAGTTCAAAGCTCTCAAGTACCGAGCCATAAGTTTAATGCAAGCCGTTAAATCCAACCATAGGTTTTACAAGGAGTAAACTGTCCACATTCGTGTTCATAAAAACATAAGGATCAAAGCAGAGCTATCCATCGTAGAAGTCCGACTTTCAGGTTTTACAGGATACTTGTTAAAGTCAGCTTTGGAAAATCACCGGTCATTAGATTTCCACCAAATAATCACCACGTTTACTTTACATACATACTTAGGTTCGGCAATCTTTAACACGATTTTCAATCTTGGTAATCCGCTCGGCTTCGACTAGAATATTTTACAATCTCTACTGTGTAAGGTGGGAGTTTCAATTAAAATAGTGTATTGTGTAGCCTGACTCTATCCTTCCTGTACTTGGTTTTGACGCTTTATCGGTGCCATTCCCAAAGACATGAAGGTATCATAAAAGAAAGGCTGCTAATATTTAGTAATGATATGGGACTCACTCGTAATATTTTGGAACTGGGCTTGATTGGGTACTGGCATTAATTAACGGGAAACAGGTGCATATTAAGGCTGATCGGATCAATTAACCATCACTGTAATTTGTCAAAATCAATTTTCGGCCTCTCTGCTCGCAAGGCACTTGATCGCACTGGGTCACAGTGTTGATCTGACCTGATCTTTTAAAGCTATACTCTGCAGCACAATGGCTGAATAACCTGCTTCCCTTGATCATTCTGTTTCATTGACCATTGTCTAGAAACTACTCGCCTAGCTCAACAAACTGCATTTATTGCAATTTACAATGCAATTTGTCCTGCCAGTCACACGGGTTCCGGCATAAGTCAGCTAATTCTGCTGCTAAGAAGAAGTTTTCATTAGAATTAATTAGATTTTGTATTGATTTACGTCGTTATTCACATCCAGATTTACCCTTAATGAATAATACCGATTTGGCGGTTAGACGATAGGCGACTTTAGACACATTATCCAATTCGAATTTTCTGGTTCGCAATAATGTGACACATCTGACTGCAATTTCACCATGAGGAAAAGTTTCATGAAGTACGAATTGGTAGATTGACAATAGATTTTCCAAATCACATTTTCTGTCACAAATGGTCAAGTCGACTGAAGATATAAGTGTATGTCTCAGCTACAAAAAGGCGAAAACAAGAGAACTGAGAAGGGAATCTATAGCTCTCAAGTCTAATCAGGTCGGCTCGGCAGGTGGGACTAGGAACTTGGCACACTATACACCAGCAGTTCATATAGTTTTATCAATCAAACAAACAAACTTCGACCTAGAAGATGCCTTTTTGTTTACCTATTGACGAAATTCATCGGAAGTTGTGTTTGGAATGAGCTGTGTAGTGCTGTGTTTGCGCAACGAATAACAGAAAACAATATTTTGGGCCAGAGGTCAGTATTTTCGATGTTCAGGAACGACCTTCGAAGGTTTGTTCAGAAGCATGCTTGTGGAACAAAATGATGTGATGATAATGAGAGAATTGTGGCGCCTCGGTTTAATCTATTTCTGTTCATTCGATGGTGTGAAAAATCAGGCATGAGGAGTTTCTCAGGATGTCAACAGTCAACTTTACTTCAAAGTTCTTATCCGTTACACCAGCTGTTCAAGAAACCACTTAGGTGATTTTCTGTTCGTCTGCATGTATTTTCCATGTTCTTCACTCATAAGGTTTTTCTATGGCCATCTCGGCGAGTAATTACGGCTATACCATTCAAAGATGGTTCGGCAATCTGCAAACGAATGACCGTTCTAGATGAACCACTGCTGTTGTCTTACTCAGCAAATTCACGCACTTCGAGAGAGAGAGAGAGAGTGCGTAGGATAGTGTGCTCATGGTACATTTGCGATGAATTCTCTTGCTGTTTCATCTACTTTCTACTAGATCATTATAAGGGATCAAGTGTCTTTCATCATCAGATCGACTACACTAGCACTCGGCACTGGACCCTAGCTTAATCACCCTCGCACATACATGCATGTATGCATACATATATGCAAACACATATACACATGCACACACGCGTACGTAAACACGTACACACTAATGCATTTGAAATTCGCCTACGTGAACTGTCCTTGTTTGAATGCTGTTTTTACACCTGGGCCCGTGCCGCGAGCCACTACCACCAGTCATTTAAATCCAACGTTCTTTTTTATTAAGGTGTCATTTGTTGTGTGCACGTCATGCATACAATAACCAAGTGAAATTACCGGGCGTTCAGAAATCTCAGGCTTGATTGACCGCTGAATCAATAGGAGACCATAGACGTAGGAATGTTGGTCAGATTGATGTCAGCTAATCCTATCAAACATTTCAGAACCCAAATAAGGCACTCAGCATATCTCCATCATCTATGCATTAAGTAGGTGGGAAAATATTCCTTGTGCATTAATACTAACTCGAAAAAGCGACTATTATTTATCTGTCGAAGTACCTTCAATGAAATTCGTAGAAAACGTCGTGTATGAATTCAGTGGGAGCAAATCACGCGCTGTAGGCACAAGCTTTCGTCACTGCGGAGAATACGGTTCTTGAGTTACTTCAGAGCCCATCGATTCTAGACTTAGGTCGCTCTGTGAGTTTAACAGCATGGCATCAAGGACATAAACACATTGATTGAGTTTTCCTTTGATAAAACATTAGGACCTTTAAGGGATAGCTCTGCTGTTAACATGGCCCAAAATACTAATGGTGTAACGTCTGGGTTTCCCGTCGATGGTGGCAACGAGGACTAACCGTACATTTAGTCTTGGCAAGCCCTAACCAAACGAACACAAAGTCATTCACATTCTGACAGATACATTTCTTGCATCGCGCAACTGACAGGACCCAAACGTGGATGGTCAGTAATCAAACCAAAGAAGACTCGGTGGTTTGAAATCGCGTCGGACTCTTGTGTCAAACATTCACCTTAGGATTTCCGACTTTGTGAAGAAATTTTTCCCTTGAGGTGGTTATACGGTACATAGCACTTACCCAGATATATTTGGTACTTTTTGTTTCGTTATTTACTGATAGCCAAGCTGATATTTGTAGCAGATGTTCACTGTTCAGTTAGTTATCAAAGTCCACAAATGACCGATATGAGGCTTTGCCAGTTCCAATCAAAAGTGAATGTGTTCACTGAATTTTAGGTCGTCCAGATATTACAAAACGAAAAATTATCATTAACTCAACGATTGTTGCAGATAAAATACTCACTCATGCCACCGTGAAATTGAGCCTGACTTGCCACTGATAAGGGGAAGACAGCAGCGTAATAAATAGTGTTGACAAGATCCTGCCAATGAATTACTTCAAATCACAATTGCGGATTCTACCAAATAATTGACATCAATGACATTTTGGTCAGGCTTACTAATACCACTATTACTACTACTCATTATAAGGACGCAGTTAGGGGGAACAAGGAAAGCGCTCTTTCCTGCAAAATGAAAGTGTTCCAACGTCCGTCTAAGACCCGAGAATCTAATCAAGCAGTTCAGTTACTTCCAAAAGGAGGTAAAATCATGGCTTAAAGTTCCGTAGACAAAAAACCGGGAGACCTCGCTTTTTCAAAGACTACCGCGGACTTTTTAAAGTGAGCAATCTAGTGAACATTGTCTCGGCTTCTCAAGATCCGTGTTTTAGTTTCGGATTTTTCTACCGCCGATCACCTCTGCATTTCGGCATTCTCCTCCCGAAAATGGCATACGATACATCAGTAATGGAATGGAGCTAAAAGATAAAAGGAAAATAGTAAATTTATTTTGAACCAGCGCAGAATTCGAAGCTAGATCCATTGAACAGCTGAATGAAAGTAGAGGTAATACAAGCTAACGTTCAGACTGCTGGTATGGGCGTGAGTACTGATGTCAATAGTTTGACTTATTCGTTTCCTTCGAGAATTGCGTAGTGAAAACACTGGCATCGTTTTATCGATTTCTCTGACAAGTGTTCACGTGTTGGATTGTTTACCTCAGCTTGCTTGTAAACTGGAATAGCATAAGAGGTATTCTGACAAAATACAAAGGTGAAACCAGCTGGTCAGTGTTGCACACGATGAAGAACAAAATTAAGGAATCCGTTCGAAGAATATTCATCTGTGAAATAGGAACTGGTTCAGTCTACATCCACGTACCTTAAGATAGGAGTCGATGGCGAAGTCATTAGGATATGGGAAGTGTTTGTTGTTTCTGAGTCTTGAATAGCTATTATCGGATGGATCCACCAAGTAAAAAAGCATTCTTAGCTAAGCATCTGACGGAGAAAGATCGAATTTTTTCCATTCTCACAGAACTTGTTGACAGACAGAATCCTAATCCGTAGTCGCTGTGAAAGACAGTCCGATGGAGAAACAAATTAAACAAAAAGGGATGACAGTTCACAAGAGCTGTCAAATACAGGAGCAGAATGTGTGAATAATTCGCCGACGAGATAATAAACGATCGTGTCTATTGGAAGTTTTTACCAGTCTAACTTGATTGGACCCTAATCGCCGTGCCCTGTCAATACTTGTTTTTCTTAGTTTATCGAATGCGCTAGGCAGTAGATCAAATGGAAAAGATAGATCATGATTCACTGCTCCAGAAAAGACAACAGCGATCAAACAATTAGGAGAATGTGAGCAAAAGGAACATGTTCACTCATTTAGTCATAGTCCGATCGACCTTTTATGTCATATCCTCAGGTTGGCCATTGCGATAGCACACTCTAAAGAAAAACTGTCTGTGCTTTGGAATTATGGGTCGAAAAGTCTTCTTATTCATTTTGGCATCAAGATCAACACGTGTAATTGGTATGATATATATTTTGAGCACCAAAGCTGCGTGAATATGATCCACGAAATGGTACTTCCTTCTGGGTATGGTAGACAAAAAGATCCGTTTTTTAAACAGAAAACACGGGACAAACACTTACACGCCGCGCTACTGAACTGGTTTTGGTTGAACACTGACAGTTTATCATAAAGGAGTTAAAAAAGGCCGCCGTCAAAGTTGTTCTCAATAAACTCTTGTCGGATATCATTGAAATAAAAGTACGGAAACCAACCAATAGATTTTCTTAACTCAGGTCTAGGTGTTCCCATTACCATCCAGTTTTGGGATGTAGTGTCAACGAAAAAGACGATGCAATCCGCTCACATTGACACTATATTTTCGTGCGATGTTATAAACGCTCTATAGGGCTCGCTGAAATCGAGATTTCGACGTGGCTCACAGGTCAGTAAGCGGAAGCCAAATCAAGTTCAGTCTCACAATCGGTCGATGGCCAGGAGCTGTCTTTGCCCAGTCGGTCATTTTCAATCCTCTAACTTTTGTCTTTCATTTCCTTTATATTTTTGAGGTAGAAATTAAATAATTTTAATAAAAGTAGGGCTTCGTTTCTCAAACGCTTTCGAATTGGCCAAGTAACCGGTTGGGAGAGAACTCGGAACCCGGACTAAATGGTACTGTACCATTACTTTCTGTCTGTTCTTCTTAGTGCTTAGACTGAAACACGTAACTGAAAAACGAATCCGTATAAATCTCTCAGGAATCTAAGAAAGGAGACCCGAAAAGTCAAATCTCAAGTGATTCGTCGACAGTAGCTGCAGAAATGGCTGTTTAATAACCTTCAAGTGCTAGATAATTGCTTGATCATCTGATGGGTCAAAGTTTTCGGTCAAACATGGTGACCTCGTTTTACAAGCTAGGCGGTACCATATTTTGTAGACAGTGACGATAAGCTATTCGCCTAGCCTCTCTGTCATTTAGTTTTTTTCAGGGGACTTTGAAAATTCCACCTTTTTTGTCTGGGAACTATTAAAACTTCACTGAAGAGTGACACAATAACTCATTCTCTTTAACTTTAACTTCCTTTATTAATGAAATAACAGCGTACATCATTTTCGATGTCTATGTCTGATACTGCATCAACCAGACCAAGATGATATCGCGGATAGCACTCTTTAAACTTTTAGTAATAGATGCATGCTGTCTGTTTAGTAGACGCTCAAATCCACTTGTATTATATGTACACTGGATTCAGTCTTGTCCTATTACTCTGAAACTATATCAAAGTACTTCGGAGGTGCCACCGAAACCGACTAATTTTGACCTCATTCTCGTGGACCAGGAATATAATGCATCCTGCATGGCTAAATTTGGACTTTGTTGCAACCACTTGCATTGATTTTTTTGTGCTATCCATAATTTCCAGGCATGCAGGCACTTGCGAGATCTTTTGTAACTAATTCACCTTTTTCGCATAGTTCTTAATAGTTTGGACATAATTGCTAAAGGAAATGAAAGCCATCCTAGTAATCCTGGTGAGGTTCACATGTGGATCGTAGAGATTACAAGAGCTAAGGGATATCACTTCATGGTTAGAAGATCGCTTTGTTGGGTACTTGAAACAGTCCATCAACAAAGCAAGAAAAACAGTTATTTGTGGCAAAAACATTAAGTCACATAAACTAAGCCAAAAAGTAAACCGAGGGCTCTGGAAGTTAAAACTGTGTCAGGCAAACAGGCCGCAGCACCTCAACATTGCTGTCCGATGGATATTCAGATTTGAGATTCGACATTTATACAGAAAATCGAGTTTCATATATAATCAAAAACTTATTTGTGTGATAATTTCCACCCGTCAGAAATTGTCAAAAGAAGTCGGCAAAGTCGGCCACTTATTGTGATAAGCAGCTTCGAAGAACAACCATGCATCTGACCCCCTCAGGTGAACAAGTTAATTTGGCAGAAGTTTGAAGATTCCTCCGAATCAGGCATCTGATTTGTTGCCGAGGTCCTTCCGGCCTGAGGAAGAATATTATGATTGTGCAGTGGGATCGTAGTTTTGACTGCTGGCCCGCATGGATGTTTTCAAGTGAACTAAGAGCCACCTAGTATTTAATTGACGGTAACAAACTTGTGGCTCAGTCGATATCGAAACCAAACAAATATAGACAGCAGTGATTGGTGATGCTCGTGATCAGATCGTAGTGTTTGGGTATGATGGCAGCGAGATCGAGTCCACATACCGCCGACCACTTTTCTTATTCAGTAGCCTTCCGACAGTCGTGGCCGCCTTCTAGAAATACGGTACATCCGTCGTACGGTGTACAAGATAGTTGGCATATTATAGTTATTATTACTATCAGTGTTACTATTGTTGTTAAACTGAATATTGCAAGACGGGGTGTCGCTGACCAAATGGTTGGAAAATCTAACCGGGATCAAGTGAAAAACGCTTAGAATCCGACCGATTGTAAGCCTGACAGTAGCGTCGGAGTCACTGTTGTCGGCTTTAGGTTGAGAAAAAGATTGAAAGCAATGTGACTTTTTGACATGTTCACAGTTGGCTAGGGTGATGCTCAAAATGAACACCAGAAAGGAGACGGTGGACCAGAACGACCCTCAACTTGAACCAACCGACTTATACATTGTTTGCTTGGAACTAACAAACGAGAACCGCATCAATCGATCATGGACTAGTTGGTTATCTTTCCTTGAGTAAGTGGGATGGGATGGAATTGGAATTCGGATGGCTGCCTGACGTCGCTACAGTTACTGACACAAAGTTCGTTTCAAAATAGAAGGCTGGAAGTGCATGACAGTGGATCACAAAGAGGAATACTTTGATAACAATAGACTAACTTATTAAATTAGCAAGAATGAAAAGAGGAAACTGTGCCAATGAGTTTTGATCGCTCACGTAATAGATAATTTAATCTTCGACTCATAATTAATAAACAAATGAATATCCTCACGACAAAGCCACATCACGTCAATGAGAGTCAAGGTTTATAATATATGACGTTTGTATTTCTATGTTATTCAAACAGTTATGGAGAATGCCCTTTCTAAACTAAAATAAACAATTATACTCCTTATTTCAGGTTCGAGCACTGGTGACTTTCACTTCCATAAAACTACTTAATGGGCAAAATCTGACTGTTCTAAATTGACTCAGTGAACTCTACAGACTATTCACCCAATACTGTCAAAGAACTATAGCTTACTACCCGAGAAATGTCTGACAGACAGAGAAACCAAGTCAATGATGGGGTCTTTTCCATAACGATGGAGGTGTTTGCAGTTATTACTGGTTTGTATCCGGTGATCTTTATCTAAAGTAAATCTCCTAGCCCTGTTTCGCTTACTCCTTTTGGACGCACGAAGGAAACCAATCAAAGCAATGAAAGATTGTTAATCGATGCTCAGACAAATACAGAGCGAAACAAATGCAATATCAGGTTCGTTCTGAAATTCCGAAGACTCAGACTAAGTGATCTGAGCACTGGGCTCCGGTACTAATGGCGTGGTTAAAATCTACTGTGTTGATCGGAAATAAGTTTGTAACGGTCGCACTGGGTCAAGTTCAAAGACGCTTATTTTCTATGGCATTCTATTTATTATTTTATCATTTGGTCTCAACAGATTTTCATTCTAAATGAATGTAAAACATTTCATCGGTAGATCACTTACCCGATTCTCTACTGCATTCCCTTCGTTCTTACCTTACCAAACAAATGTTCACACTGTATGTCAGGGTTTTCACGGGTGGAGTAAGCAGAACAAAACTTCATTCTTACATCTGTATACCCCAGGTTGTGTACAGAGTAGCAGACAGTACAGGTGATCAGCAATCATTGATGTGGCCTAAGACCCACTGAACAAGCAATGGAGGATGAGCAGCAATAAATATCCTTTTAATCTGAAGTGTGAAGAGGTACGAACGCTCTTCCTTCAAATAGGTCCCATCGGCATTTGTCCCGTTACACTAACTTGGTAAATTTTCTCGAACTAGATGAATGAATCGAAATAAAGAGTATTAACTCGTCAGGAAAACTCTGACTATTTTGCGATTTCACTCTGATGTCTTAAGTTTATAGCTGAAACTCGAGGGACTAAAGATCGAAAGTGTTGGAGAACTTTGCGACTTAGTGTGTTCATGCTCCAATAGGCCAAAAGCAGAATGAGCGAGTGGAGTGAAGATGCTTAACTTTCATCGGGTTCACAAACCTCTTTTACCCCTGATATGCCCTGCTTCTTGAAGAAGTGACTATAGGTTCTGTTGTCAATCCACAAAGAGAAACCTCTTCTGACGGAAATCCGACAAGACTGTGATTGTTTTTCTATTGCAGGGATCTATACTGTTGTCTAGTCATACGGAAAAGTCGACCGCTTTCAAATTTCGGCCCCCTATAACCCTTCAGACAAATCAATTTCATTGATCAGCAATGAGTCACTATCAAAAACTTTATGATTCTTTCTCCTTGTCTGTAGGTAATTTAAAAGAGAATGGCAATCGTTGGAAACTCAATTCAATCCTTGTCGATTAACTCCCATTTACTAACATCTACACACAAGTGTGTATGCTGCATTGCCTTTATATTTATGCCTACTATTATGGTTCTTACTGAATTGTCATCTTTTATGACCCTATGACCACTAGCCGCGATGCGACTGAAAAAGTCACATGTACAAGCTATTCATTGCAACGCAAGTATTCTTTTTGTTGCCGGGATGTGGTTTCGCAGAGTTTCTATGCGCTCTACACTCTAATTCGTCTTTCGTCCGAGTCTACAATGCCTGATTTATAATTGGTCATCTGCGGTTAGATCGCCCTGAGACTGCTAACGAATGATAGCTCGTATTTCTCGGGAGTATCCTCACCTTACCTGTGCCGTTGGGTGCTGGCTTCACTGTTTCTTTTGTTTTCTAGTGTAAATGTATATATGCTTATTTGGGTTTTTAATCCGGGAACCTAGGTTGCCACGGAAGAGTCCTTACCTCACTAATTTCTTTATAACGATTTGCGGGTGATAAGGCTTACGTCACCATGTGGAATGTCGGTGGTGTTATTTGACACTTCCTACAAGTAATATTTATTCTTCTCTGTAAGTTTTCGCTTGTCCACCATTTCCTACGGACGATAAGTAACATCCGTGGTGCCCGTTCCTCGGATCCATCTTTCCGCATTTCTTCCTGCAACCGTTGGTGTTTCGTCAGTGGTGCAACACAAGTAAAACTCGACGCAAAGATGAGCAACATTTATGTATCAGTTACATCGATTCCTCCTCCCTCCTTGTGTTCTCTGACAACAAACAAGGGCACTGCTGTTTCCTTTGCAATTGCCATCTATCCTAACATACTGTGATGACTTGCGTGTTTCAGTGTGAATCTCGTGGGGTCCTGACGAATCATCGGATGTCATATCTTCAGTTTTACAGCCTTTCAGTGGCAGCTAACTCTTGCATCGTCGTATAGTCACCGATAAGGAGACAAAGGGGAAATTATAGGGACAATATTATTTTTCCGAGCGTTTTCCATAGGCTACACGTGACCCAGTCAACTTAATCTACCAAATATCATACGCTGAGATGAGGTGTTCTCAGAACCGGCACCAAGTACTAGGTTCCTCACCTTTACACTACTCACTCGACCACTCCATCCAATCCTAGCGACACTACGTAGACATTGGTAATCGAGAATCTCCAACCGACGAACGTCTACGACACGCATACTCCATGTCTCGCAACAATACTACAGAACTGGACGTACTGCAGCACAGTACACACGACCTTTCAACCTTAGTGAAATATCAGGCCCACGCCACAAGTACTTCAGTCCAGCGTAAGCTGCACGAGCCTTGGATATACGCGTATTTACCTCCACTGACGAGCTACCGTCGTTCGACACGCAGCTACAAAGGCAAGTTAGACGGTCCACATTCGTTAATTTTTCTCCATCCATCATCAAGTGTGGGACTACTGTGGCTCAAAATTGTAACAACATTTTCCACTTTAAAGGTGCAAACCACACGCTGAATGGAGTTACAGACTTCACCAATATGTCTAGTGTATACTAAGCAAAGCCCGCGGATTCGAATAGGCATACGACATATTCTGAATCATCTAGGGCGCACAGTTTCCCTCTTTTATCCAAATCGACCACTGCCTCCTGGAGGCCTCGTAAAATATCTCCTTTACTTCATCTATGATGAAGTTAAACAAGTATGGCGATATGGCATACCCTTGTTGAACACTTTTAGGCTTTTCGAATGAACTTGATAGTTCATGGTATACCCTCATGCGACCACACGTATGCAAGGACGGTGCTTGGAACAGACTGACAAAATTCGCTGGAATGCCTTTCCGGTAGAGAGCACTGAATAGCGATCTCCGATCCACTGAGTCAAACCCGCCTTCGAAGTCGAGAAAGAACACGGTCGTAGGGCGGCGATGTGTATGGCGCATTTTGAGTAGTTAGCTAAGAGTGAATATCTGGTCAATGCAACTTCGACCTGGACGAAATCCAATGTGCCGTTCGCGGATGTTGCTCTCGCGAAATGGTGTCAGACGGTGCAGCATTATCGAAGCTGACACCTTAGTAACCATCGGAGTTAAACTAATCCCACGATTATTACTGCAGTCACTCCGTGTGCCTTCTTGAAAATGGATGCAATCAATGACTCGCATCACGATTGCATAATACGTCACTCCTTCCAACTAACATGGATTGAGGAATTAAAGGATTTTATCAGCTCATCTTCACCCAGTTTGTAAAGAACTGGGGGAAGTTCGTCGGGACCGGCTGCTTTCTTCCTCTTCAGCATTCGAATATTCCCTGCCTCTACTTCTGTTGGGAATGGGGTTCAAGAGACACCTCCCAAGGATTTGCAGCGGTGGTCGTAGAACTAACTACATCAGCTTGTGGCCAGCTAAACTCCGTGAATTGTTCAGTCCAACGATCAAGTTTTCGATACCTTGCATGACTTGGTTATCCATTTCCATCGCATGCATTTTCACTAAACCAGGTTAAGCGCCTGCCAAAGTTGCTTATTAGCTTTAAGCTTTTGACTATTACCGGAAGCGGCTGCTAATTCTATTTATTTGGTCACTTTAACCCACCAGTTTCCACGGTCGGTCGTAAGGCTTATCGCCAACTGACACTGCAGTCATCATTGTATCTTATTCGCCTCCTTGCAGTTACCGAGCTGGTGTCTTTATTCCATTAAGGTCAACGACTCTCAAGAGATCCAGTGTCTTTGATGGACAACAGATTTATGACCGCAGGCGAAACCTGTTGTCAAGTACGTCGCTCGCTTGATTGATCGCACCGCTCATCTACATTGCATTTTATCAGTTCTTAGCGGCCTTGGCATTTTCTTCTCATAATGGTGCAAACATCCGGGGCAGATAGATGTTCTACTGCCAACCTGATCGGCCATCTATGTCGATGGTCAATGAGACTCGGCGAAAACACTTTTAAAACCAGCTCATTGTCCGATTCGAAGTACGTAAACCAGCGCAATCTGGATTTTGATCAAGGTGTTCGATTGACAATCGTTCGTCTCGGATTCACGTCCCGGTTTGAGGACAGTGAGTACGCACAGCTTATGACCCCTAACAGGGGCTAAGTAACTGCAGCATTTCCATGATTTACTAATGATGAGTTTCGCCTGAATACCGTATGACAAACAACTCAAGGAAATAATTGCAAACATAGGATAGGAGAAGACTGATGGTGTTTCAAAATCGTGGTATTCGCAGTACCTGTACGACCTGGTGGAAGGATTCTCTCCCTTACCCGGATTAATTTACCCTTTCCGCTTCACGTTAAAAGTTTCTAAATATGTTCATTGATCTGTCACTGCTCATTGTCATTCTTTATACATAGTCATCTTCGAAATTCTCCCATATTTATCATTGGTAACTTGTTCGTTTCTAATATGCTCGTCAGCTTGCCACTCTGGAATAATTTCGGTCTACAATCTTTACCGAGTCAAAAACGTCGAATCTACAGTCAATACGATGCACATAAGCAAAATTTTCCCCTCTCTACACAGCCTGACTGACCATAAGCCAGGCCGACCTAAAGCTTCCTCAATTTGTAGGCCCAGTTCTCTGTTGTATTTATCCAGCATAAAAGAAAAATTTCCACTTTTATGAAACACAGTCCTTAAGTTCACATCCTTGTTCTAATTGAATTAATGAAGACACTTTTATTCAGTGTTTTCGGCCGAGAACTAATTCCCTTCTTTAGTAACTTTACAAACACTTTTCTCCTTAAAGCCAGTCTCTGATTACACTTGAAGGTCTCTAAAATCTGTTCTCTCCTGATTACCGATTCCCTGTTGATCATCGGGCTTTCACGAATCTGAGCGTACAAAAACCGTTTTATTCTCGATACTGTTTGCATGCACGCGAATTGAACTCAGATACTTAATGCTCCCAAAGAATCTCTCTGCCGCTAATGTTCGAATTCGTTTCCATTGATTTTATACTAGTTTTGCTTTGTTATACGTGGGACCTGGTTCTGCATATCTCTATAGTTTCGTCTCGGTCTCAATGAGGCAAAGTGTGTGTGCATCCCAAAAGTCCTCCTGAGGCGGGTACAAAATACGCTTCCAGATGTACTAAATAAGACTATTCACGAGGATAGTACGGATCGTGTGACCCTAAATACATCCAGATCGTAGCATAAACGCAAAAATAAAACTATAATGATGAACATTTCATTTACATCACATCATCATTGAATTGGCACTCAGTTCTTTTATTAGTAACAATCGATTTTATTTGCAATGACTCTTTTGTTCATTATAGTGGCATCAAACATAAAAAGAGTTCGTTGCTAATTGGTGTTAATCCAATAAAGGCGTTTGTACAAGTTAACAAATTCTCAGAGCTCAGAGTCAACCTTACAAAATGATTTTTCCCCTCATTCCCGAGGATGAGATCCTGGTTTTTACTGTATCTTCGTAAAGCTATTGATCGAATCACCTAAGTCTACTAACGTGCGTGGAAGCAAGCATTAGTTATTGGTTTCTCAAAAATACACGCTTCCTTGCTACAAGTGTTGTTTCTTCTTCTCGTTTGTTTCCGAGGCAATTCGACCACTTCCTATCAAGACTCCAGCGGTTATGTACACAAATCCATTCAGTCTGCGGTCGAGTGGCTAAAAGTGAACAGTGTCAGCCATATTTTGCTTTATAACCCATTAGAATGATAAGAATAGATATTACATGCTTAAAGCCTTTTTACTGCCGTGTCAGTCATTCAGTTGACTACTCCCATGCGGTACTGTTCATTCGAGCTTGACTAATCACCGAAAATACCGGGGAGAGATGACAACACGCAAGTCTACACTCAGATTAGATCATAATATGGGAATCCTATTCCAGAAACTGAGTTTATCTTTGTAGAGATATTTGACGGCATGTGCACATTCATAGTGCAAACCGACTATCACAATGGATTCTTATTTCACCAAACGGGTTACTTACCGTATGCTTAAATGAACTTTGATATACGGAGTCAAACATCATCAATATAATCGATCAATTAATGTTGCTCACAGAATGCTGCCGATCTGCTTCCTCTTTAAGTTGGAGGACCCAAACTACTTAGTAAGACGAAATTTGGCCCCATCAACAAAAATTGAATTCGTACACTATTCAGGCAATCAATTTTAACTGCGGTCGAAATTCAAAAATAACGCCCAAGAAATTCGTTTATCGGAAACACTCGCGACGAATACCGAAAACACTCATGTGACCAAAAATGCACGGTGACTGTCTCTCGCAAAATTGTATGCTTCTTTGAGGAATATGTTAGACCAACAGGTGCATGATGCTTTCTCTGATGTCTTGCCTATTGAAAGAGTAAATCACGGATCACCTGACTCATTATCTTGACATAAATATGCAACTGCTGCATGATGGTAAAATGCGCGAGGCACAACATGAGATTCGTAATGTTGTTTCATCTACTCAACACACTTTCTCACATTGTGCCTATCTGAATAAAACATCGACCTATAGATTACTGAGAATTCGTTGACCGTCCTTTGGAAGTCCTAAAGTCCTAACGACGTCATCGGCATATCAACCACCCAAATACTTCTAGCGTGTTTCGTCTAGTAAAATCTTACTAATTGATTCTACTTACTTGGCACCAATCCTCGCGCAAGTACATTGTTGCTGTTTACCATAGTAATCATACTTGGATGAACCGCATCAAGCTGACCGTCAAGTAAGTACGGTGAAATTTTAAGCTAATCGTATGGCAATACATAAGGATAATAACCAGTGGTGTCAGTGCAGCCGGGCTTGACTGGCTACTGACAGCAAATTCGCGTAGGACGGGAACACTGACTTCATTAATCGGATGCAATTCTACTCACTTTCATTATGTCCTGCCAGAGGACAAACTAACCCAGTTGAAATCACCACGAGACCACAATGCGATGAGCTGTGATGGAATCCCCCTCCACTTAAGCAATTATCTGTACAGGATAAATATCTAAATTCGAAAACGGTTTTGTGAATGACAAGACGGTAGACGAATTATGGCCTCACAGTGATAGGTGAGGGTAGAAATCAGGATTAGTGCAAATTACTTTTAAGCAAACGGCAAAATTCTTCACATGAATAATAAAAAAGGATAACAGTTCAATGCGTTGTTTCGACAGGCTATGATTTGGTTTCTTCTCAATTAATTTATAGCTAAAACGAAAGAAGTCTAGGACACCGAGGAGAAGCCAGTGGATGACCTTCACCTTGGAAAGCCACAACGATGACCGCTTGGTAACCCGTTCCCAATGCAAGTAACCCTGTTCATATTTTGCCTGGCCCATTGCAGATACTAGCGCAAAAGACTGAATCGGACCGCTGATCGCGAACGAATTTGAGGCATTAGCTTAGTATTGGTCCGATACTCCCAAATCCTCACTAGAACATCGGTTTCTATGGCATTTTGTTTTATACTGCCCACCTCGTTGGACCCTAATTTAGTGCTGAACCTGTGCGACTAACAATTCTTAGACTGACATGTTATCGACCGGCCGGTGGTGGCCAAGCGGATAAGATCCTGGCGTTTGGGCCTGGAGGTCGTGGGTTCGAATCCTCCCACCGCCGGTCAACTTCCCCGCTTGGAACCCCTGTGCTGGCCGCCGCCCCCTTCCTGGAAAATGATGTACGTAGTTATTTCATCAATAAAAAGGAAGTAAATGATAAAAGATAAAAGATGTCTGTATGGATGTTGAGTACCTTGTGACTATTGACAATTATTATCTTCAGACGATCCCAGCAGCTTGATCGTTCTAACTGCAATCGTTCTCGGAATCTACTGTATTCTATAAACTCTAATTCTCTAGGCGATAACTTTAAGGTATGTACAATGCATAAGCTCTGTTTATGATTAGGTTATGAAGAGCTGTAGTGAACCTCGCAAATGGATGCTTGGCGCTTTACATTTTATTGCTTGTAACTCATTAACCGTTCGGTCTCCGCAACAACGTAATCTTTGCTCGGAATCGGAGAAGCCTCACTTCTTTTTCCGCCTTTCAAGTATTCCGGATTCTATAGTGCACATTATCAGATTGGCTTTAGTGTCGCTTACATCACGACAGCGAAAATGTTGTGGGGGACTGTTAGCGGTACACACGTTTCCGAAGGCCGGACAAGTGGGCGACCGCATGAGCTCTGCCAATGCAAACCAATGCTCATATCACAACAAAACTATGAAAACCGATCTTGATTAAATAAATTGTCACGTGGAGAATTGTCCGTTCATGCCCACTACCAATGATCGCTTCGTTTAGAAACCATAATTCACTCTTTTTATACAAGTTCTTTAAGCCTGATCTATCGGAAACTCGTGCGCGCCCATTCGGCTTCAGGTTTCAAGATCATCTTTGTCAGTGCACTTTAGACTTCACTGTCTAGTCCATTTCCGCAACCTCAAATGTCCAAATATGTAATGGAGAACGAACTAACTCGTCAAATAAATTCACCCATTCTGACAACATGCGGTATTAAAGCGCCTAATGCGATCAAATTTCCGTTACATGCTTGTGAACATTTGAAGGATCGAATTTTGATTAATCTACGAATCGTACGAAAACGAAATTTTCTTGTTTTCATCCGAACTCAGGGAAATGCTTACATGCAGCATTGCACATTTGAGTTTGGTTGAGCACTGGAACTTATGGGAGGGGATAAAACATTGAAAAATATGTACAAAACTCTGCATTAAGCAGCCAAACAAATAGGTACTCGTAATAAGTGAATGACAGTTTATTTTTTACTAGGAGACATCAGTCAGAGACATTTCTTTTTCGGTTGACGATAATGGGCCTGGACGACAAGGCCGAGGGAGTTATGCCGAATGACTTTCTTATACTATTAACACAACCACACAAGTCGCGCACAATTGTAAGTAGGTTTGGTTATTTTTCTATGCTTGATTGATAGCCCATGATCATGTGCGTTGTTAGGTAGAGCTAAATGCCCTGTTTGAGTGCTTATTGAGTCTAGCATGTAAATCCAGGGAGCCCCGTTTCCCCAACCACCTCTAACACTTAAATGAAATCAATGTTCGCTTAAAGTGACTTGTAAAACGACTTTCTGTCGTGACAAATGTGTCCGAATACCCGAGATTAGTCAAATAGTGGAAAAAATCATAAAATAAGGAAAAACCAGTCTGGTAACTCGTCGGCATGATATAAGATGACGAACATTCGTCTTTGTAGTTCAGTGTTATTAAAATAGAATATTTTTGCTTGACTAACTACAATTCTCAGTCTACTCAAAAGGTACCAACCTTGCAATCGAGAAGCATGGAACTCATATCTCACTCTAATTAGATCGAATCATCGCACCGAGGGTTTGAACCCGCATCGGAGCCATGGGAGTTACATTGTAGGAGGCTTTCGACTGGGGTTTACGGAACATTCGTCATGTCTCCTTTTGAATTTGTCTGGCACTGCTAGCTATTATTGAGGACAATGACTGAACATGCGTTGCCCAATTATTCGGATCAAAATTAAACCAATGAATCAAGCTTGATCTCGTTTTCAGAATCCGTTGCATTCCAGTGCGTTCGTGGTCGATTGAGAAAACCATATTTGCGATGTAATAAAGCTGATATACGCATTTGTTCCGACCGAAGTTTGCTGAGACGGCTACCTTTACTTAAGTGGATTGAGACACCTTAATATTGTGCATTTTTACAGGAAACTTAAAAATGAGACCTTCCACCCCAAAAAACGCCACTGTTTTCAATCCATTTTGTAAAACTGGGGCCTGCAACTTATGGCTTTTGCCATTTTGCCCAGAAAAATGTACAAACTAGTTAGTTATTTCTTCAGAGGTACAGATTTTCCCATCGGTCATTTGATTTGAAAGTCACGAGTGAGATAAGGTCTAAACAGACGGAATGTGAGCTTTTTAATTTTGCAGTATGTGACATAAATATTGAATTGCATGGAGAAGCATCGAGGATTGTGAAGGACTGATTATATCACCTTTTAAAGTCCTACGGCTTTCAAGCTAAATACAAGAATAAGAGAGCGAATGACCAATATCAAGGAATCGAAAATATCCCCGGAAATGCATTAATAGCAAAATGGAATTCCTGACTCTTCCAACCTAAATGTGCTTAGTTTACATGCATCAATAACAGACCAGCAAAATACATATGACCAGCTTCCCTTAGAAATCCCATAAATGCAAGAACAAACATGATCACATGAAATTGAAATCATCTCTGTCGCTTTTGATACTCAGCTGTGTACAAACGCTCGCATGAAGATTGATTCTGAAAAAAATGACAGGGATACGGACATGGAAAATATGCATCGAGAAAAACCGATGACTATTAACCCCGTCCATCTAACCAATCCGCGTGATCTCGATGACCTTCGTCCTCCTCATTGATTTTCGCCTAAATGCGGTTTCCCATGCCTCGTAGTTCTGTCAATTTTCCAGAAACAACCATTACACAAACGTGTGTACACGGATGAGATAAGAACGCGAAATAGTTGATTTCAATCTATCCTGTGATCATGCTTGTGCTTACATTCATGAGACCCGCATATCCCAAATATTAGTCTACTTAAATCAGGTAAATCCACTATCCAACCATTTCCTCTCAGATCGATCTACCTCGTTGCTCGGTGAGCTAATAGGACCCCTATCTTTTACAGTACTCTAACAAACAATCAATTATCCACACGCTATTACCGATTTCACCCATCAGGCCACATAACCAGCAGACCTTCGCTCCCCCTCCTATATTAGTTTTCCTTTGCACGGTTCACAATGTTAATTGCTAGTAAAACTTGAAACAATTTTCGTCGTTATCAGGACTATATGAGGTAAGGAGTGTATCGAAAAATCAATGTTCCATGTGTTGGTTTTTAATGTGAATGACATATTGTGAATAAAAACAGCGTTTTTTAGTAGATGTAAAGCCCCGACATTTCGACTACCGTGGGTGGTCCAAGGTTCTACAACCAAATGCTTTCGTTCGTGGTTTTCTTCAGAATGGGAAACTAGACGACCGATGAGTCAACGATCGAGGAAAATTCAAATACATTCACACTAAAACAACTGAAAAGCAAAAATGGTTAACCATTTTGTCCGCAGTTTGGTCGTAAACTTACACGCAGCATTGTTCATTTGGGCTTTATAGTATACGGAGAATGGAGAAAGCGGCACATAAAAACAAGAAATGATGCCCTCATGACAGATACCAACAGAATGATACTACATATTACGAATCAAAGCAAATGAACTCGGTAATGCTTCTCGTTAATAGAATACGTATTGGTTCATTTCAAATTCAAGACTTGTGTGTGATAGTGGAGACAGTTGGGACTGATTTCCCGAGTCCTCAGACGGCACAGTGATAGCTGAAATAAATTCGTACAAATCACAATATTTAAGAAGGTGAATGATAGAATGTAAGTATAAACGTTCTAACTCTAAATTCATTAAACACTGGTCGGTGCAGATAAAACCGTCACTAATGGATTCAGTAGACTACAGAGGATCTGTTGTGACAGGTGAGTGATGCGATGAAAATACTCGAAGATCACACACCAATCGCAGACGAAACAACACTGTTTACAAAAGTGCTGACTTTTAATGGGTCATAGCGAGCGACTACGAAATTCTCCCGTACAGTAAAATTTCTGCACTGCTCATTCTCAAACAAAATGAAAGGTAAATAAACTATACTTCATTTGTTTAAGTCGACTAAAAGCACGTAGACAATGTGTCCAAAATCAATTTCCGATTCTTGTCTGTCACCTCTTGTCAGATCAAGCTTATATATCTTTGTCCTAGCCAGGCAGTAGCACGGTTATTAATTGGGCTGAGTAAGAACAGCTAACACCAGCAGTTAGTCAGCCATGAGGACATCAATGAAGTAAACAATCTCGATGGTTGGCGATTTTTTGGTATAAGAAACGCAAACGGATGAACATTCCAGTTCCCTACTTGGCATTTTTTCCTCTCTATTTATACCCAGTAAACCTGAGTGAAAATTAGTCGTTCGACTAAAGTTGAGCAGTGCATGACACAAAAATTACTTCGCCGTTCGTGTTTCGATCGCCCATGAACTGTACGCTGCAAACGAAAGCATCGGACAACGGACCTTCAGCTAGACGTGGGTTCTTCTCACTCCATTTTTTAAAAACATGTCAGCTTACGTTCCGCCAGGAAAGGACGCTTCGGTCAACTGTACGGCACCAGACGAACAAAGTGTATGATGATCAAAGGGTTCTGTCTATCCAGGAGAATAACTGGCAGAAATTTATTCTCATAACCCTCTATCGCTTGCTTGTGTTAAGTCAAAGGCTCCGTGTGTTTTACTTTAGATCCCTGACTCAAGCACCGTGATTGAGATATCACGAATCTTGGAATCGGACCTTACCGTATCCTCAGAAGTCCGTCAATCAAAAATAACTTGGGCAATCGGTCTATTTAGCTTCAAAAACTTAGCGAAATTAAAATGCCTCGGTCAACGCACCACGCGCGCTCATCATTCTGAATCAAAATGTATAGAAGTTTAGTAGACTTCGTCCAACTGCCTTTAGTTTACCTAGGTCCACTAACTGTCATATTTTCTTCATTTCGGATAACGCCTTTGCTAAAAATTGAAATATATCACGAAAACCGAACAGTTTTCACTCTCGATCAAGAACCAAAGCGAACGGCAACCACTCAGACCTTGCTTTGGAATTATCTCCTGTAAGAAACCAAATTTCGTTATTCATTTGGTCTCGGTGAAACACGTCAACCCACGTGAATTCTATGCTAATTGATATCTCACTCATCCGTACTATACTTACAAAAGTCATCATGACAACATATTAGGTGATCAAAAAATGATATTAATCCTAAATCTCGTATTTCTGCCTCTGGGAGCCACAACAAATCTGACTATTCGAGGAAAGCTGCGCATCAGTCGCTGAACGAATCTCGTCGATATTCCGTAATAATATTTATCAGTATATTTTGCAAACTGTGGAAAACTGATTACATTTCAACTAACATAATCCTTTCTTTTCATAATGGCTTGCAGATTTTCTACTCAATTCGAATTACGATAGGCTTAAGCGGCCATAGAATGAATCCTATGCAGGATGCTCCTAAAATTTGGCGGCATATTCTATCTGCCTACTGTGATGGAGCAGCTAAGCCTGTACTCATTCCCGCACCTGCCAACGGAGGCCCGAAAGGCCTCTTGTGCGACGAATCCAAATTGGTACTTTTAAACAACTCTCTGTTTCACCTTGTCGACCGTGATGTCACTGAAAATGACCTTATTCCAGCAATAAGAACGAAATCGACATCCTCACGGATTTG
>LUCM01002680.1:100062-140350 GCA_008360955.1 Fasciolopsis buskii | reverse complement strand
GAAAACCACATTGCCTGTTATGATCCTGTGAGCGAAACCACATTGCATTGTATGTTTCCCTATTCCATGTCTTCATTGTGCCTTCCTGGCCAAATTTTAACGTTATCTTGCAAAAACAAACAAGCCTCCCAAATCACTAGAGGTCGCTTTCACCCCGTGTCTCTTCGATTCACATAGTCCGTATTTCCATGAGCATCATCTATGTAAAAAATTGATCTTGCCTTGCGCATGCATCTCGCAATCGAGAAAATATACATTATTAATGCATAGCAGAATTAGTAGGGGACCAAGACGCTTCCCTAAATGATCTCACTGGTAACAACACAAGGCAAAGTAAAACAAAGGGTAATACTCACTGCCTGAAAACAAACCGAAAGGTAGGATGATAGCCAGGATCAGAGTGGATTTCAAATTCCATTAGTCCTGATTTTGGCCAGGAATCGGGAGTGGGAAACGCGGTCAAGGTCTTTTAACACGTCTAAATAGATTATGACCATCGACCGGTGGGAACCAGCACCCTGGGCAACCATGTTCAAAAAGTTCAACTGACAGGTGAGTCGGGATCGGCCCCTGAGGAAGCCCGTTTGGAGGGGTTGATAAGGTTGTGAGTATTAAGGAATTTAATCACCTGTTCTTTAACAATCTTTTTCATAAGCTTGGAAGGAAGTGGAGCGTGGTTAATGAAGCGGAAGTTTCCAGGGTCATGCATAGAATCCTTTTTATGGTGTGAAACAATAAAGGAGGGTTTCCATTGTGACAAAAACCTAGCGCCAGACATGGAGAGCGAGAACATATTTAGAAAGAGCAGTTTAGGATCTGGACCAGTGTTCAGAAATACAACTCGTGGGATTACATCAGGGCCCGGCCTGTGAGATCGCCGGGAATATTTCATCACTGTCATGATGCCAGCAACGTCGAATGAGATAAAGGATTATCTATCCAAAGTTAGAATGAGGTGGATTTCAAAATGTGGCAGATTGTCATTAGTGAGTGTAGAAGAGAAATATGTATTGAATGATTCTGCCAGGAAGTTTTGCATAGCTGACGGTTTGGGCTGTGAGCTAGCCTTGAAATTGCGGTAAGTCTTCCGAACTGGTAAAGGCGACCCAAGAGATAGCATCTCCTGCTATTTAACCCTAGTTAGGACTCCATAAATAATTCTTTGCGCAAGTGGTTGGCCTGCATTAAGGGCGGGAATTCTCCGGTTTTTATTGAAGATTTTTTGAGTCTTTGAAAGTTCCATGTGGAGCTGACAAACCCTGCTGGGACATTTGGGTTTGTGTTGAGTGGTTGGAGTAGACAGACGATTAATAGTAAAACGTTTTGCGCAAAGGTTTTATACCGCTGTTTGCGGGTCAGGCGATAAAAATAATTTGGACCAATCAAGGATTCGCAAAGCGCTAGGGATTTCGTCACACCGAGTCGACATATAGGAAAAGGCAGTGTGGTGGGCACACATGGGCGAGGACAGAGTTTTACGGAGAGGAAAACTACACGTGGCCATCTTGTGGTCACTCCCAGGGAAGCGTTTTAGCGCTGAAATCTTAACATTATGAGTGCTTTTCATAAAAACTAGGTCTAAAATATCATGAAGCCTTGCGGACGTGGTCAAATGCTGAGTGCATCCTTCAGCGTGCGTTTCAAAAACAAAGTCAATTAGGGCAGGTGAAGCGAATAAAGAGGAAAAATAAATTTTAGGGGCACTGAAGTCATCTACGAATATCTATTGGCTGAAAGGGGGACAATAAATGCAAGAGAATGCTTCGATGAGACGAGAAATATCGGAATTAAAGGGGTATTGCACATCCCAGGTGGATTGGGACCTAGTTGCATCAGAAGCCAAAGGGTATCAGGGATAGAAACAAGCAGTAGGTGATGGAGACTGGAAACTTTGCGTGGCTACTTCACTAAGGTTAAGCAATCGCCCCCTATACGAGTTGATTTATTGGTCTGATAGGGCGTGTAACACGCCAAAGAAAATGACGAGAAAGAGCTGTGGTCTGTTAACCGAGTCTCTGTTATCAAGATAATATCGTACAGAGTTTCTGGCTGCCAACAATTCTGGCTCGTCTACTTTGTGAGCCATTGAGCGGGAGTTCAGGACGAGTGGGGAAAATTCACCGAAACATTTAAGTCCACGTGGGATGGGTTCAGCCGGGGTCAAATAATCAACGGAAACACAAGGGGCACGGATAGTGTATAGCTGTGATAAAGGACCAAATTCAGTAGAGGTGGTGTACTGGACAGCGAGGGACTGTCTTTGTTGAGGGATTTTTGGAGTGAAGACCAAGGTGATGGAAGAAGCTTGGGAGTTAACAAGCGAGTTGTCAGAGGATGCCGGTGCAGGGGGTGTGGTATCTATGGGGTGGGACAGTGTTAAGTGACGGAATTTTGATTTTGTTACGGTGGAACTGGAAATCTAGGGGGTGTTGGGGATGGGACTTTGGAAAATGCGGGCAAACAGCCGTCTGACAGATATGTGCATGAAAGTTTGGGGATAGGCGTAACTTTTCAAATTCACCGTGGTGAGGAGAGCTGTGTTTTCTACCCGGGGCAATTGGGGTAAGCGATGGATAGAAGTGGTTTGGGAAATGGGTTTCATGATAGGTTGTGGCTCAAAGGGAGAAATATAGTTATCTAAAGTTTTCAAAGTAGCCTTGGGGGAGCCAGAGGTGAATCGTGCTTCAAGGGATTGAGCTCGGGAATAAGAAGCCCTCATAACTATTGCGAGAAATGCGTCCTCTTTAATGCGCAACGTTCGGCGACGACCCAATGGTAAGATAGCTGTGGCTTCAACGGTTCCCACCATATCTATCTCCTTTGCCTTATGCTGACCGTAGGTATATATATGAGGAGACAGTCCAAATCCCTGATGACATTGTGTCACGCTATTGCCCGGTTGTCCCAACACTGAATAACTTTCCATCCACCAGAGCCGCATTTTTATCTTCGCAGGACAAATTATTAACCACTCTGATGAGGATCAACGCACTGCTACAGCGGATAATAATTGATTGAAATCGGCGACGAGATCGGTTCAGCCGTCGCCGCGGAAGGCGCAGTAGCCCCTCTCCCTAACCAAGGTGAGCATAATCCCCGCGAGCCGAGCAATTTGGTCGCTGCACAGACAATGACGCAGCGGGCTGCGAATGGCACCGACATCCACAGGTACACACATCGTTCCCTCATCCTCGATTTGGGCCTGAATCGTAAACTTCTTTAGTGTTCATCATATCTGACGTACGGCATTCTATTATTGGCATAAACGTCTTCCAGCACCTCGACCTACTACTCGACACTCGACACGGGAAAATGTTAGAATGTCAAATGTCGCTGACCGTCACCGGCCGGTACGACGTCGTCTACCAAGTCACATTCTCTTTATAGTTATCGTCACAGATAAATGCTCGATTCCCCGTATACAGGACCTCACTTCGTCGCTGTTCGGTTGCGGGATCTTCAGCCGCATAGATTTAGTGCGGACATACAGTCAAATCCCTGCAGAGGCAACGTAACTAAAACGACGGAGACCACACCTCTTGGGCTGTTTGGATCTGAAAGAATGCCGTACGGTCTCTACGATGCAGCTTATACCTCCTAAAGGTCAATGCACGAAATCCTACGTAGTTAAGAGAATATGCATATGTACCTAGACGATATCCTAGTAGCTAGGACCTCGGAGAAGTAAAACACCAGGCTCTTTTCGACAGCCTCAGCAAACGTGGCATAACGACTGACGCTTCAAAATGTGAGCTTGGAGAACACATTCTTAGGGCATATCTTCTGGTCCTCGGATAGAGCTTCATTGCCTGATAAGTTCGACGCAATCCGGGACTGCCCAGAGTTTCATTCGTATCGGCATTTACGGCAATTTATCGGCTTAATTAAATTCTGTTGGCTTTTTATTCCTGATTGTTCAGAAGCAATTACTCCCCCCACAGATCTGTTATGGTGAGTTAAGCGCAAGTTAACATTTCTTGAGGTTGCGAAATAGGCGCTCATTTCTATTAAGGGCGCTATCGATAAAATAGTGTTACTCGCGCATCCCGACCCTGCTGCACCCATGACCCTGATAACTGATGCTTCCAACATGGCAGTCCGAGCTGCACCTCTGCAGTGTACCGACGGTTCTTGGAAGACTTTAGCATTCTTTTCCACACGTCCGCAGCACGTTTGGCGAGGGGTTGCTCGCCGTCTACCTAGCTGTCCGACACTTCGGGCAAGTATAAGATGGGCGCTCATTCAAGTTGTTCACAGATCACAAACCGCTGATATACGCGCAGCATTCAGCCCCTGACCGGTACTATCCACGCCAGAACCGCCACTCAGACTTTGTTTCACAGTTCACTGTGGACATGCGACGTGTCTTTGGGGAGGGTAACTCCACCGCTGATGCGCTTTCTCGTATACAACAGCTTCATTTGTCTCCAAAAGCGAACATCTACATCGATGCAATATCACACTCCCAAGTGATGGGTCCTGATATCGTCAAACTTCGACGAGACAGCACATTAAACTTATCGGTCGTACCTATCACGGCGTTGTAGAGTACAATTCTCTGCGATATATCCCAGGGTTGTCCAAGATCGGTGGTACCAGAAGCTCATCGTTATACCACATTTCCGGCGTTACACAACCTCGCTAATCCGGATGTGGCTGCTTCAGTTAGGCTGGTGGCACGGCGTTTAGTATGGCTCAGCGTTAAACGTGATGTGCGCCAGTGGTCCCGCTTCTATCTTCAGTGTCAGAGAGCGGAAGTCCATCGACGTACCAAAGCTGCGTTGGCTACTGTCTCCGAATCCGAAACACGTTTTCACCACGTGCACTTTGACCTCGTACGCCCTCTCCCGCCGTCTCACGGCTATGTCGGCATACTCACCTGTTAAGACCGCCTTACTGGCTGGACGCGGGCTATAACAATTCCCTGCCCTACGTCAGAAAAGGCCGCGAAATCCATCTTGTCTGATTGGGTAAGCATGTTCGGTCGCCTCGCTGCAGTGACCACCGATCCTGGCTCATATTTAAACGAAGCGTTTTCAAGTATGATCAAAACACTTGGGTGTAAACATATCAGAAAAACCGCCTAACACCCGCAACCCAACGGCCTGGTAGAATGATTTCAACGGCATCTTAAGGCTACTCTGCGAGCCAGGGCCAACCCATTTTGGGGCGAAATACGTCCGTTAGCTCTCTTAAGCCTTCGTAGCTCTGTTAAGGAAGAAATGCAAACCACACCAAACGAGGTTTTTTGGTTACACGCTCCGCTTCTTCGGGGAGCAGGCGACACCATAGAGACCCACGCACTTCAACGAGGGTCACTAGGCGAAACGCCTCGGACAACATATGCGAACGCCTCGTGCCAATCCACCGAGGGACCAATGACCTTCTGGCTACTTTCTGACTGCATTGAGTGCTTCACCTCACATTTTCGTGCTTATTGATGGTATCCAACCGCCACTGCAACCAGCGTATGCCGGTCCATTTGGCGCGGTAAGACGCGGCCCTAAAACGTTCATTTTGGACGTTGCCGTCCGATACAATACGGCGTTTAACTACCTTATTATACCTGCCACCTCGGAATGCAGGTCTGACGACCCCGTCAGCCTGGTTGAGCCTAGCCATTAGCAGCGCCGCCCGGGGAGAATTCTGGTGGGGTTAAAGTCTTAACAACACATATCACACCCGAAGTTCCAGATATACAGAGCAGCAAGAAACGGTAACCAGTTCATATATCTGATTTCGTTACCATTTTTACACCAGATGGCTGAATGCTCTCCCGTTGTGATTGCATATCTATACTTCATAAATGATTTGTTTGTCGCGATAATGAATGCGCCAGTGGACATGCCGCCCCCATGTTAAACCGACAAGGGCAGCACCGACCGCTGTTAAGTGCCCGTCACCTATTCGAACATCCAGCGGTACTCACGAGCACCTTTTCCACCAATTTGTCTTTGTCTCACCCTCTCTCAGAAGAAGCCCAGGACCGAGCTGATTTCACGGACTCCGAGAAGACAACCATCGGTTCCACGGTCGGCATCATGCACGCGCCAGAGGATGAAGAGAACCCAATTTCGAAAACTCATCTTCAGCCACGCATGGCAAAGGTTCTGGACAATGGTGAGACTGTGGGTGTGGGACGTGGTCAGATCCACCGGTTTGACACGCGCGCATCGGGCGGGCAGCTCGACTGCAGCTTTATGTGGGCGCAGCTGGCCCGGGGGACCACACCCCCTGTGTTCACATCCTAATGTTTTTTTCAGGTTGGGTGTCAGGCGCACGGCCAGCCCCTAACAACTAACACTCATTGGACCACCAAAATGGCGGCACATTTTCCGATTGGCGCTCGATGCCAAGGCCCCAACACATCCACCAGTTTCCAGCTTGTTCTTCATAGTCCCAATCGAAGCCCTTCTCTGACGGTCCTCTAGGAAGAGGCTCTTTTGGCGGAACATGTATTTGTTCCTCCGCATGGCTTTTTCAACCGAACGTGGACGGCAAAGTGTGGTCGCCAATTGTGCGTTGCTCACGCATGCTCCGCACGCACGCTCCTGTCCAAATATACTCAGCCTGCTACCGTTTCTGACTGACTTTTCCCTGTACTGTTCAAGAGTCAGGGTTGCCAGTTTTGCAGTCGTACGGAGCCGAGTAAGAGTGGCGCATGAGTGGTCGCAAAGGTTAGGAGCAAGGGAACAGTCCTGCAAAAGAAAACTCGATGGACTTTCTCTCGCCTTACATCTGGGAGGAATTCTCAATTTCCTTATCATTTTAGCGGCAAAGCAAATCGAACATTTGAAGTGAAACTGGAAGTCGTAGATATTAAACCTTGCACATGCCGCCGAATGAACTCTGGCAGCTTGATTAACCGCCGAGATGGCTACTCCCACATGAACCGAACTGGTCCGGGTTAAAGAATCGAAAAGAAAAAATGAAATAAAAACCTAATTCCTCGGGATTATTCTGATGCCGGCGATGTGATTCATGACATCAATGAATAGCTGAACCTCCTTTTAAGGGCGGTGTTTTAATCACTGAAACGAATATGTTCGTCATAGAGATGTTAAAGTGACCTTATGGATGATTATTTGCCCGTGGGACTTGATAATGCCGTGGCGCAGTTCAATACTTACGAAGAGTTTCTGGATTCCCAAATCACATCCACCGATTTGTTCTATCTAGAGGTAGTTTTTGAGATATCCTGAGTCGTTCTTCAGGATGAAGAATTGGCGCGTCAACTTGTGGAGTTGGGGTATCGAGGAAGCGGAGAAATTGTTAAGCGAGAAGACTTTAACAATCGGAAGAAAGCACTCAAGGAAGCTGTTTTAGCAAAAGAACAATCAAAAAAGTATGAAACCATCTGTTGGTAACCTTGTTGCAATGCATGGCTTTTGTCTATGCACTTGCCGTGGCGTTTCCTAACCCAAAGATGTCCTTGCATTGATCTGTGTCGAAGTGGTACTTTCTCGGCGGTTATTATTTTTAACCTCGAATGCTCAGGAAAATCCAGTAGCGTTTTGATTCCCAAAACAGTTCACTTGTGTGAGATGATACAAATCCAATGGCCGGAAAAGAGCCAAAGTTGGTTTGATGGACCGCAAAACAAGATTGAGCCATCGATGTGAATCCGAACGCTTATGGTACAAGAAGCGATAATAGGTTTTTCATCTGCAGACTGTCTTGGGCACTCTACTAACCAGAAGTGAACCTGCTGTCAGCTGCCGAACATCTTGAGTATTCGCCGTAAATGCTTAGCAATGTTCATGAATATTTTAGAAACTCCAAGCTGATTAGTCCTAACACACGTGACATTATTTTGACAACAACCAGCTGCAAATGCATCAGGACATCAATTCGCTCAGTGAAATGTAGTGTAAAATATCCTAGTACTAAGCCTTTTGCTGATTATATAGAAAACTCTTGCTGACACCACAACCCTTAAAACTAATACTACTTTCAGGAACAGGACTAAAATCTTTCTTTCACTAAAGTATTCCGAGAATAGTAGTTTGTTGCGAAGTGCATTTACTGTTACCTTAATACAAAATCAAATAACATTACATGGTTAGAGACAGGTCTATAACCGGAAGTTACTTTGTCGATTTTGACCTTAAACGCCATATTAACACTGAACAAACTCAAATTGCACCCATAATGCTTGAAAGTATATCCGGTGCTTTATCACCAGAAAAAAGCCGGCAAACTAGTGCATTCCCCTATTCCTGTTCTTATGCTGCATTATTGATAAAGTTGTCTGAAACATGACTAATACTAACCAATTACTGCTAACCTTCCTGTTTTATCCTGAACCGATTAATCTTCAAGAGGTTTCTATAAATCCACAAAATGACAGTCCTAAGAGACCCCAAACAGGGTCAGTCTTGAGGATTTTTTATTCACTGAGAATGAATACTAAAATGGAAATAGTGAAATGGGCACGCAGTTTATTTCATTTAAGCTCACAAAATAGGTGACATGCTTAAGACTGTAAAATGGCTAATAATGTCGTGTACAAGTCCCACTAAGTAAATCACAAGGAGGAGGCATATCATCAGAATTTAGCAGATTAGGTTCCATACTAATGTATTTAAGCCAGCGCAAGAAAGATTCCAGATTCTAGGTTGTACGACGGTGTTATTCATACACAGGCATGTTTTTATTAAAATCATTGTTTTGCACTCATAGACTATGCAGGAGAAATCTCGATTTTAATAAGTCTGCTCTTGTAAAAAATTATAATTTCAATGAAACTCATCATTTTCATTTAGAAGGGTAACTGCTCTCTTATACAAACTAAATGACAAAAGGTGTTAGTCATTTGGAATTTTACACACATCAAGCCAATACCAAGTCAATTGAAAACCAACATCCACAATGGGCATAATTAAAAGCGAATAAAGGGTCTAATCAGAACAATAAGGAAATAAATTAGCATCTTCCTGTGGCATATGCATGGACGACAATCTTCATGAGAGAATATTACAACTTGAAATTAATTATGTAGCCGCTTATGAGTAATGTATCAGGAGATTAATCTAGCTCAGTGAATAAGAAAATCGTTGATTTGCTTTGTTTCTTACTCACTCCAGAAGCAACTACAAGAATTTGTCAAATTATTCATGATTTAGAATAAAAATGGCATTGGTAAAATGCGCTGAAGTTTCCCAGCTACCTGCTTTTGACCACCGGTGTCTTCAAAGCATTAGTCACGTCTGATGGGAACCTCGACTGAGCAATGACGAGGGACATCGTGTGTTTGGTGCAGACAGTTTTCTCATGACTGTCGCTGTCACTCTGTGTCACCTTTGGTGGCTAGGACATGAACTGGATAGACCTGTCAATCATCTACCTTTTGTTCTGTTTTTAACGCGCTGAGAAGGGCTGGACGAAGAGAGGTGATGGTCAAGCTATAAATTGGCGTACATATATAAGAGTTGACAGATTCCACACAGAATAGAGTCTTGTGAGGAAGCCAAATAGGTAGAAGCATAACCGGCTTTTTATGTATGGTTTCCAAAGTACTTTATGTAACTAGTTCCTACATGCGTGTCGGATTATGCATGGCCTAATCAGTTTTCAAGATTAGATAGTCACAGACCGATACAAAATTTCCTAGCGGCAACTGGTTCAGAATGACAGAATCCGAATGCTTTAAAATGTAAATTTTCTCTAGTAAAACTCACGCATTTATCTAATTTATGACGGTTCTTTTGGATACCCAGATTATTTTGGGGCTGGATTCCGTAGAATATGGGACTTTTTAACATTTCACCGGTGATCCACTGCATGCTGTTCTTGCGGATAATGTGCCAACAACTGGAGTCATTGCGAGTAGTGTTGAAGGCTCTAGACATAATGGCAGATTTTGCTTTCACTTCTTGCTTCATTTGTTCGAATGAAAATAATTGTCCTTCTTGTGAATGTCACAAATAATTTGGGTTTAAAAGTAACAGTTAATATTCGATACAAACCTCTAACATTGAATCAGTTTTACGATCAAAAAATGGTGGTTTCTTTGGTTTGTGTGTATGGATGTCTAAGCGCGATCATCCGAAAACCCATAGGACTAATTTGGGGTTTGATAGACACAAATAATGCGGTTGCCAAACAACCGCTTTTAGAGAACTTTGAATTACCGCTGATAGACTGATCATTTAGAATTTGCACTTTAAAAACGAAGAAAAATTTATTTTTTAGATTAACATCATTAAAATACCATGGTTCGACATGCCAAAAAGCAGTCAAGATAAAGAACTGGACTCTAAGGTTATTTGTCCGGATGAGTGCATAAGCAAAAGAGGTATTGAGAAACTCTGTCTGCATTTCCTTCTGGGCGGTAGTTGATATGTCAGCATTAAACTTAGTCTGCATGTACAATTTTCAGAGGCATCACGTAGGTTGGGGAAAAAATTCAGGCTAAGATGTATAGGTACGCCTTGCGTTTGCATGCCAAAATTGCTAAGGAACTTGAAGCACCTGCAGCTAATACAGAAACCAAACTTAGTCCTCTAAAACCAAATTGCTTTGGTAAATTAGCAGCAATATATCAAAACAACGTAATGAAAAGTAAAAACAAATGAAGCCACTGGGCAAAAGAACCTTAGCCGGCATCTTTAAAATCACTCAACATTAATTAATCTTGTGCTCGATGAATGTAATGTACTAATAATACCAAGGGATTAGTCCAAAAGACATGATAAATCTAACGATCAAGGCCAGCTAAGTGCTCCAATGAACATCTTGGCTAGGACGTGCCATAATCACTGGAAGTGTTTTGCTCTATAGCAGATAAAACAGTATTCTTCGGCAGTTAATGATAGATTCAAAGCAAAAAACGCTATCCTAAAATTGTTCACAGAATAAAATATCCTTGACAATGGCCTTTTCACAGTAAAAAACAGACGAACGTTGGTAATGGAAACAACAGTGCACAAGCATCTGTAGGATGTAATTGCTGCCCTCAGTGAGACCCACAAGAATATCATTGAGACACTGGCCAACCTTTTGCATGGATGATGTTTAGCATGCAAGTGCTCGCTATGCAGCAAAAAACCTAACTAAGGCGTCAAATATCGCAACATTAGGAGTTCTCTGTACAGATCTCCTAAGTTGAAATGCACGGAATCCATGAACGAACTACCAGTTCTTGTATTTTTCCGCAACTGACGAAAACATTGATTGCTATTTACTACCCAGCCTAGTGGTTTTGAAATATTTGTCCACTCTAGCAAATTCATTGCGAGCCTTAGATGGAGCAATCTCTAGCTGGATGGAAGTGGACATGTTACCATGAAACACTGTCCTGATTTCAGTATAGTTACTCGCGAGCTGGTTCTGATCAAGTTGTCAGTATTCGGTCATACAATGACGAAATGGACGGTTGGCTTTTGAGTAGCGAGGCCTTTTGACTCCATGTAGGGCAATCCAACAAGAACTCAACGATGGCTCCCAGAGGAACTATGCACGACTCAGCGTTCAGCTTTTTCTTATTTTGTTGTTCGCAAACAAACTGACATTCACTGTAAAATAACTCACTTTTTAATTCCGGTAACTTTAAAGTAGCTGGGCGCATTCAGTGGGGCAATCCGGGTAGGAGTGCAATGTTGGCAGGTAGTTCTGAATGTCTGTTAAGGTCACTTATAGCAAATCGCACACAAAGCTTTGCATGAAAGTGAGAATTCGGTCTTTTTCATGGAAACGGTAAGAAAATGGAAAGTTTGAAGTGCAGATAACTTTGAGTTTTCAACAACCTAACCAGTGCAAAACAGTCCCAGAACTCACTTGAGCAAGCACTCAGAGTGGGCGCTACCATATCGATGCCATTTAACAGAATTATAACCGACAACAATAAGAATAGGAACCGAAGACTTACATGCAAAGATTTACGGGACTTGGGTCTTTTTACTTGGAAGGAAGAAGATTTCAAAGGTCTAATGGAAGCCTTTACATTGAAGAAAGCTTTAACTGTTCGGAACTTTTAACACTGGATCATTGAGTAAGCGAAACAAACAGTCTAAATGGCCATAGAATCACAAACCTTAAGAAGGTTAAGATCACTATTTGGATGAGCGACTTTTGCACAATGCCAATAATAGCTTGTACCGTTGCTGTTTTTCTTACAGCATACTGAATTGTGAAACTAAGCGGTAAGCCGTCTTTACTGTGAGAACAAAATGGGTAGCTTACGAGGTTTTCTGACAGAACCGGGATATTGTGTTTCGTATAAATTTCCAAAGGAGAAAATAGCACTTTTACAAAAGAATGAGAGTTGTTCCGCGTATCACAGGAGAGAACCTAGATTCTCGTTTGACCCCTATGCCATGTAAAATGAAATTAAGTACAGTGAAAAAGAACATTATTATCAAAAAATGTTCTGTAATTTCACACTATCAGGAAGATGCTCCTTGGTTTTGGTTTTTAATTACACCAGCTATCTCCAACAGCTGTATACAAGAACAGTATTCTGCAGGTTTTAAAACATGGTAAGCCTTTTTATGACATTTTTGGATGGTCTTAGCATCCCTTCTACTAACTGGTTAAACAAATGTTCTGATGACTTTGGTCGGCTTAAAGCAATTCACAGTTTCCAAAGAGGCTCAAAAATAGCTTTGTTTGAGGAAAGCAGTTGAGGCTTTGTGGTAACGTTTTAATTTGAAGATAGTGATCTAAGTTAGACATTGTCGTTTAGAGTAATAACCTTAACGTTATGACTTCGGAACCACATTGTTTTAACCCAAGGTTTAATTGTGTGTGTATGTGTGACCATTACCAGGTAAAGACACTTCCTTTAACTTTTTTAACTGTGATACATCAGGGCGTGTCACGAAGAATTTTTCGCATGTTTGACACGCAGAGTAATAATTCAAACAACATAGGTAACAGCATACAAGCTTCTGATTCATTTTTAAGGGACAAATAAGATTTAAATGTAGAAATAAAATTAAATTTTGATAACGCAAACACGTTTTGAGTCAGCTAAACATAGATTCTAAACAAAAGCCTTGCTCAACGGCATACTCTACGGTTTACTCATTAAATCAAATAAGACCAAAAATCTCATGTGTTAAACTGTGCATCATTATGCTTTGCTTAAAATAGCTGAAAACTAAAAATCTACCGGTAATTAGTGCAAATCTGAAAGTTTGTCTGGCAAAAACTGAAATTTTTCTATGTCACAGCCTAATAGCCTACAGCTCTATGCAACTCTTGCCTATCGTCAGAGAGCTGTCCGCTGATATCTGCGCACCCTAGTGATATCACCCCATTAAAATTTGATGGACAATGAATAATAGATCTTGGTAGTGCCTAAAACCCAATCTTAACTCTTTTGATTGGATATTTGGTTTCACCTAAGTTGTTTACCATGCACAATCAACGCCCAAACTCACCAGTGAGAAATAACGGAAGCAGTGTAGAGAAGCCTCTTCCTTGTACCGCACTATTAGCGGTGCGTATGTACAAGATCACAACGAAGTAGCGAAGCCGCATCGGACCAAAGTCATAAGCTCAAGAAAGCTGAACATTTGTGGTTTACCTAATACAACTTCCGTGAGGTGCTTAAAAAACAAAGATTATGGTAAAAACAGGCGGCAATTCCGAGTCTTAATGTGTCTATTAATTCTATAGTGTTTAATTTTGTCGAATCAGCATTACGTTGGCTTTAAGACTGGTATTAGACACATTTGCTTGTGAGTGTTATCTTGTTTGTGAAGATTGTTTGGTTTGATAGGCTGAAAATGACAGAAATATTCAACATCAGTCGTAATGAGTAAGTTTCCCAGCCACATACGTTTTGACATCTTTTGGTACTTTTTTTCTACTGACAGAGCGCTGGCATGTCAAGGAATTGAAATAATGTGTCCGGTGGCCAGAGCGCTTGCTCATCGAGAAGATGCCAATCGTTCTGGTAAGATGTCGGTGAGTAATCCGAAATGTTCAGTGACGTAACACGCGGTATTAGGAGGCTTTAATTTAGTTCACCTGTGTTCAGTGAGTTCTACGTTCAGAATACTCGGTCACATAGTGCCACGAAATGTAGAATGCAACAAAACGCAAGCTATTACCTATATCTGCTAAAATTTATTTAAGTTGAATTAGTAGATAATAATGTCTAATCTAATCTATCATGGATTATGTAGTTTGCACTGGAACAGCGATCTTCTAAAAATTCTTCGACCAGCGAAAATGCATAGATGCCAAAAATTCAAATTCCAGACGAATCAGACAGTGTCAACATTTGGAAATACAACAAATGAGGGTTGTCTACGGGCTACGTGGTACAATGCTGAAAGTACACAACGAGATTTAAAGCAACGTGGAAACTGTTGTTTCAAACTCGGGGGCTTGATCTGTTTAAATGTTTCATATTTGCGGAATTCGAATAATGAGGATTTCCATAGAAAATCCTAACTGACTGACTGGATGTAATCGCCCACACACTTCTTTTATCTCAACATTGAATGAAATTCTAGACATGCATGGCGTCACATCGCTTAATCCTCAGTATGTTAGTCAGTGTGATGCGCGTTTTTGTGTATTTCATGTGGTAGACTATCAACGCTGTCTTTAGAGTGATTAGCTCGCATACATAATTGTAAGAAGCCAAGCTTTTTCTACGCCCCAACCGACAGGAGGGCGCTTTTGATCAACTTCAAAACGAAAATCTTTTATGCTTACTTTTAGTTTTATTCCTTCTGAATTGCTTCTTAAAACGTTGCAATCATTGTTCTGTCATGGCAGTTTGAATACTTATGCTTCACTCTCTATCTTATTTAATTTTTCCTTCTTTCGTTTGAAATGTCTCCCATCCCCTTCCTTTCTAATTTATTTTCAGGCTCGTTTCTATTTGTTGGGTTACTATGATCCCGTAAAGTTTGTGCTTGCCAGAAACTGATAAGCTGTGTCTCTGGTTGGTATACATGGATGAAAAAATCTCAGCAACTCATGTATCTATTAATAATATCGCTGAGAAAATTAACCTTACGTCCATCTTTTCCACGGTTTTACTTGAAGCCGCGACTTTGAATTCAGCAGTCAGGTGGGAATAATATTGCATACCTCAGGTAATCCAAAAGTTCAATTTTGTTGATCAAAACGGAAGTATGCGATATGCGAACAAATAAGCAAAATGCAATGGGATATACGAATTAGAAACCAGTAGTGTGCTAAGTACTACTTTAAATTCGTTAAAGTATTATGATGTGCGTGCGCTGGTATGTAAAATAAAGTAACATTCCTACCAGCATAATACAAAGTTTACAAGATTGCAAATGCAAAACGCTTTCAATAAATATGATTTTCTGCACCTCCTGAGACAACTGCGTTCAATAAAGAGCCCAAATGTTACCCCGAGATGCAACGTAATCGGTTTGTACAGTTAATGGTGTGTACATTCCTAATGAACTTACCTTTATCCTTTACTTCCACTTCCTTTTCCAACAATGAAATAGCAGTGTACATCATTTTTTTCGGGAAGGAATCCGTTGCTAATAAAGGGCTCTCATGTGGGGTGGTTGATCCGTGGTGAGAGGATTCGAACCCGCGAACTTTACATTCAAATGCCGTGACCTAATCGGCTTGACCGCCACGGCTTTCACTGGGAGAACACAAGTCATACAAACATTTATTTGTTAGTACCAACGGCTTTATACAGGAAACAATCGAGGCGAATATCCCTAAGGGCTACCTAAGAGTCCACGGGACCTCCGCAAACTGCATCCCTTTTTTAGAAAAAGCAACGGGCTACTAAGGATGGACAGTTGAATATTGTGGATTATTACAACGATCGTTGTAATGAAAATTGATTGCTATTGACAGTCGTATTTTTGAGAAGAAACATCCTCACAAAGAAGCAGGCTTCAGAATACCGTGTAAATATTTTAAAAAGATATCTACCAAAATGGTGCTGCTGAAAAGAACCAAATTACCCCGAACTTGGGAGATTACTAAAACGTATCAGAATAAAAGAATTCTTGGGAGTAAGCAAATAAGGTTTTAATCTAATATACGGTAGCCGTCACAACACTTTCCTGAGTGTCCCCTTGGATGACGCCTTCAACATGGGGAGGAGCTTATCGTTTTACGCCAGTGGCAAATTTATGGCGGTGGTCTGAGAACTGTTTGAAATTTTGTGACATTTTGTAGTAGATCAAGTAGAATTTTGGATACCTCGTGTTGCATATTCCGTAAAATCTGTTGGATGAATGCGAACGGTATTTCGGTGTAGTTTTAAATCAGTAGTTGGCGTCGTTTTTCATGTATGAAGGCTTTAATCACCACAGGTTTGTGTGGGTATAGTCGACCTGCCGGGTTGAAGTGACCCCAAGTGATGGTTGGAGGCAGTAGATGGTATGGCTGAGTGCCGAAATCAAAAGCGTTATTTGGATTTGACATATCTCACCCCTGTGTAGTTCCACAGTTGACTAATCGGCAGTCCACCTTTCATCATTCCTTGGTCCTTTTTTCTTTTCGGGTGGGTGATGTTACGAGATAGCAACCGAAACCAGAGCACGTTGATCCAAAATTATTAGCTGCACAAACTAAGCTGAACTTATTGTCCAGAATAAATTTCGCGAGTTAGTTACATCATTGAAATTGTTTTTAAAAAAAGCGGATATTCTACCTTGCTGGTTTGTTTGAAAAGGGACGAGTTTGAAAAACAAACTGTCCACAACATCCATAATCCCGGACGGGACAGCAGCAGTGAAACCGCATAATTTAATGGATAAATGAACTCTGTGCCGTTTAAAAATTGGCAAATGACAATTGAGTTTTTCGTATGCGTGAGAACTTCTGATCACCTGGAGAGATATATACTGCCTTAGTAATGAAAAGTATGGAATTCATCCAGTTCCCTTCTTTCTGAAGAACACGATTTGCCTTTAGGCTAATCCATTCGTACGAATTTGTTGGTGTCGAGATATTGCTTTCCGTGTAGTATTTTTAGAACATAATGGAGGGGCTTTATCTATGACTCTGAGGTTAAGTCTTAAACGCTGGGTCGGTGAAAAAAATCCACGGAATAGACACTAAGACTGAATAGACTGAAGCGGTGGAAGCATGTACTGTCCGTACCAGAAGGTCGATCCCACTAACCTATTTTGGTAACCCAGGCTCTTAAGGTTTGAAAATGAGTCGACACGGTCATTCCATGAGGTAGAAAAAATGTATGCAAATTCTAATTAGCGGAGTGTCTCGGATAAGTAGCGACAGATTTACGGAACGGGCGTTCACCAGACTGTCCAACGGGATGTTCGAAGACTTAAGGTGATATGGCTAAGTGTTATAATCAGCATCGGATTGTTCGTGTTTGTGCATAACTCTTATGATCATTGGACTGTTTTCTCATACAATCATTCGGATACCCGAAAATCGGAGTACACTGATAGTAGGTGAATCAGATGTATTATACTGACTAATAACCTGATCTTTATCTAACTAATTGAACCGCGTGAATTCAATGGGATTCATAGAAAACAAAGTAGGTAAGGATAGCATAGGTTTGCAAGACGCACCTTGTTCTCGTGCTGATTTTCATTGTTGAATGATTTCTTACTACTCACCTTCTATGTTAATTTGATTTTGAATTCATCTATCCTATTGGAAGCGATCTATAACATCGTGTGAGATCAATACTTGTCAATGAGAATTCACTGTAATGTTGATTCTTTGTATCGTGTAAAATGGTTGCTTAAATGCGAATCAAGTAAGTAGATTAATAGACATCTTATTTTTCCTCCAGAAACCGATCCGAAGTGGTTTTCAATAAATCGAAGGAAATATGAAATAAATATGACACACCACAGTTATATAGACGGGAGTTCAGCAGATTATTAAGCATGACCGTTTGTAACAGTCCTTTTTATCTAGATTTTTTATTAGTTTTCATCGAAAACATACACCGGACGACCGGCGATGGTCAGACGGATAACGTCGTGGCTCTCGGACGTGACGATGCGGGTTCCAATTTTCCCACCGCTGGGCAACTTGCCTACTTGGCAGACCTCTATTCACCGTGACCCCCTTCCTGAAAGTTTTCGTGCACTGCTGTTTTATTGTTATTGAAAATAAAAGATAAGAAAAGACAAGACAAGAACGGTAATAGACACGAAGGCGGTCCTATTCTTAGGGAGAGCTTTTATTCTCCCATCAATATTCGACCTTATTTAGAAATAAAACTGAATACTTAGGATCAAGTGTCTTTATCCTGGAGGTTGTTTTGGCTAATAGACAAGGCTGTTACAAATTAACGCTATGGTTCCTGCATGTAATCATTATATTTGCACACGTTTATTAATTCAAATAAGGTTTTCGTGGAAGGAACAAGGCGAAACCTATAAAGATATTCACACAACAATCATTGCTATTATAATAATTTTATCATCTATTCTTTGGTGCACCTAGGACGCTCAGAAGTTGGTATCCACTGAATGTTCCTTACTCGTTTCCTTATATTTCCTGGATTAAACACGAACTGACATGATAAATCTATCCAATGCGGATCAGTTGATGTATTTCCAAAGGATCATTTAATACTAGTAGTCTGCTTTTGGTTAGCTGACGAACGACTAAATACGCTGAATGATACACGTATTTTTATATCGAAGGACTTGCTCACATTCTTCAAGATTTATCTTGGACGACAAAAGGGGTTTTATTTTCAACCTGATATTACCGTTCTGTCCAGTCGAAAAATGTGTATCACCGACAGAAGTTTCGACTACTCTGAATAAATTTTCTTAAAAAATATTTTTAAACAGTCATTTGATAGGAAATCTACTTTTGAAAATGCCACTCAAGATAAAAAAGTCGAACGATTGCACTGTTTGAAGACAGAGCGGTTTTTTATTTTTTGAAAACATTACGTGTATCAAAGCATGACAATCCAAACTTCATTCGGTTCCGTTTCATGTAACAAAGACAGTCGTAATAAATGCGTGAAGATGCTATCCACTTTGGTCACGTGATATTTGTCCGAATCTCTGCTAATTGTTCAATAAAAAGTTAATATTTGACGAACCAACCAACCATTGTGTTCCCACCAACGGTAGATTATAGTGGAAGAATCTTCTGAGTAACTCGAAGGTTGGATTTAAAACTCCTACGCACTATAGTTCAATTCTCGGTAAGTGTACTGGATTCGACTGGGTTAAAGTGATTGGGCAGTTTTTGCTCATGCCCAGAGAACAATTGCCTTGTTGTATGCGCTGTCTTCAAAGACACCTAACGGATGAAGGACGGGTCAAGGTGACCAGTGTATCACAAAATACAAAGTTATATAAGATCTTTTGGAGTGGCTCGTGTAAGTGCGATTGGACTACCGGGTTGGGGTCTGCAAGACCCTCTCCAAAAGGTAGTTGGAATAATCTGACATGGCTCGTTGTGTTAATCAGTAATGTTCTTGCATTCTCAATCTTCAACTCGTTTGCGGTGGTGAATATTTCTTCGTTTCTTGTCCTCCTTAAGTAGACATTGCTATAAGGTAGGAATAAAAAACCAGAACACTTTACTGCAAGGTTACTTGCTACAAAAATGGAATCAAACTGAAAAATCAGTCGACGAATATACCGATTTAGCGAACTGCATTACACGCCGGATGGGTGCATACAGCCTGATTTTCTCTTTCTTGTAAATACCGTGCCATTCTGAACATATCACGTGCATCCATGGTGGTTTAGTCAGGACTTGGGAAGTAAGCACAACTTGGAAAACAACGCTTGTAAGAAGAAGGAATGAAGTACAAAATAATTTAAGAAGTCAAACGCAACGCATCTTGTGCGTGTTTTTTCTCAGTTTTATGTAGCAACCTGTTAGCGGGTGATTAGTCATGCTTAGGCGCATCGTGTTCTCCCTATTAACAAAACAAGATATATTGTTTACTTTGTTTAACTAGTCCGAATTTACCTGTTTTACTGATTAATTATAGACAATTATTTTCATCCGTGACAAGAATGCACGTGGTCAGGAAATTTCCGGCTACATTGACTACGCGCATCGTTTAAAAACCGAAGATTTTATACAATATTTCACCGAAAAACGAAAACTCTTACCCCGACCTGGAGATCTGAGGTAAGATTATTTTTATTCTCTGTAAGTGGGAAATGTTTATTTTAGCTGTCGTTGACCGGTAATGCTGTTAATTCCATTATATATATATATATATATATATATATATATATACAAAAATTTGGCTTCTAGCCACTCGAGCTTCCAAAGTGGTGCGTTGTCGGCCGGTGTCCGTAGCTTCCAACATTGCGTATGTTCTTTTGTTTCTGAGAGGCAAGGTGTCAGGTGCATTGTCAGGCCCAACAGATACATTCTGTGTTCACACTTAAAAATTACCGTTCCAGGTATGGATATACCTCTAGCCAGCAGGCCTCCAGAGCTTATTTGAATCCACTAAAATCATTACCATTAACATGTTCTGCCAGTCGGTTCTATGGTTGAATCACCCTATTGATGAATAACTTAGCTGTCATCTGAATCCTTGTGTGATTGGGCTGTAGTCTGAGACCTTGCCCTCCAGTGTCTCTATCTGATGAACAGTTCCTCACGTTTTATGCCTGAAAGACCCTTTGCTATTTTGAACGTCTCAGTTTGATCACCGCGCATGCTTCCATATGGGGGCGAGAAAATTCCAGGGTTGTGAGGTCTTTCGTCACAGCTTCTGTGACATCGGCAAGCCAGCATCTTGGTGTTTAGCTTCTGTATCTAGGAATTTTATATCCTATCATAGATTAGGCGCCCAGGCCTGAACGCAGTAATCCAGTTGTGGTCTTACGATCGTCGCATACAGAGGAACAAACATTTCGGGTTCTTAGCAGGATATCCTTGTCCTGAGCCTAAAATGCTCTGCTCTGGCCTTATTCGTTGCATTCGCCAACTGTTGAGGGTTTGAAATTATTCGTAATAGTTACACTCAGATCCATGGTTTGGGTAACATTCATGATGCCTCCCATTTAATTTCCACCATGTTCTCCTCCAGACCTCAGCGTTGTACACATGGCCCGGTTCAATGGTATGTCCCAATCACGTGATTAGGTTTTGATTGCCTCGATGTCCCCCTCTAGATCTGCATCTGCTACACTGATATCATCAACTAAAGGATACTATGGGTTGCACATGCTCATTGTCAAATAGTTTATGCGCATGGAGAAGAATGTGGGCTCCAGTATTAATCCCTGGGGAACACCATTTGATATGTCAGCTGGGGCCATTATGTACCCTTCAATTCTACAAGCGAATTACTTAGGCATTCTTTATTTGTCTGGAAATGTTTCACAGAGGTGCTAATCTGGGAGAGGCAAACATAACGGTCACGCGACTCAGATAAAACTAAACTCACGAGTAAATAAATCCAGAAGTCTGGTTCGTTTGTATTGTTCTAACCGTAGCTTTACTTTCCCAGTAAAGTTTTTTCCCAGCATAGTATTCAGCATGGTTTTCCTAACCAGGTATGTAAATGAAGTAATTCGTGGATGTGATTTTCAACCCATATATCATTGTGGAATTATATTCCAATATTTTCTAAGAAAAGTAAAATCTCGTCACTGTGTGGACAATTTGACTTAGGTACAACTTTCGTCATTTATACGCGATTATACATTCCGTTCCCAGTGTTGCGTTGTGTAACGCTGTGTAGCGCCAACCGCACTCTACCATATGGACTGATCATACGGTACTCAAAGGCAAATGCAGAATGAAAATAATCATTTCAAAAACGGCTCTTTTTAAATTGGCACAAATTTGAATTCAAAGATTTACAATCATAACGGATACCCATCTAGTTCGACCTTCAAGCCACCGTTCAAAACGGCTCTCGAAAGCGAATTATGTAAATGAATATCCAATGTTGCGAGGGTCACCATTCCAGTGACACTGAGCAGCTAACCTGATTTTATTCACTGGATTAACCTCGTCGGTCACTTTTCGAAGGAAGCAAATACCACAACTGAACGGAATCCTAAGGATTTGATGACTGTTTTACATTTGTGTATAACTTCATCATCCGACTTGTAATCATCGATATCGCTATCACCATGATCATCATCTTTCAGAGTTAAACAGCTATGTAAGTTCCACCGACCGCTGCCTTTCTGTCTGTATCACACTCTGGGATAAAAAGATTGAGTGCGCACAGTGTATAAGGAGTGAACTTACAGAAGTCAGCGCACTGAACACAGTACAATATCCCAAATAGCTTTTTGTTGATCATTTTCGTTCGACAGAAAGTGACAGCACGATTGTAACTGTTCACAGTTTTCCCCTATGTTTCACAATCTTATCACGAATTTTGTTGAGAAATATTTTCAACTGCGACCTTGAAGGCGTGGGCGCGAACTTTAAATAAGTTCTTTGCCACGTTATTTGTTTACCTCCACGTGGCTCCTCTCACTCTGATTTAGAAACGGAATGGGACGAGAAACGTGTTTAGCATCCCATACTACTTGCCTTAACCAAAGCGGTTTACAAAGCTGGACAGGCTGTGATACGATATTCTCTGAACCGGCACGCAATACTCGATTTCTAACATTAGCAATAATTGGTTATATGGGTCATTACATTCAGTATAACAACTGAAGGTGAAAATCACATGTCCAACGGACCTACAGCTCTTGTTAGATCGTCTAGTGCACGTCGCCCATATCCAGCGTATTCAGACATTCAAATGTCTTGACCAACGTGATCTCGGGCACAGAGCTTTTCATCATCTCTCAGTTTAACATCCACATACTGGAGGCCTCATGAGGCCCTGGTCGCTATCCCATCAACGACCATTTCCAAAAAACGAACGTCAACCACCAGGTATATGCATTCGCTAAATAACATTCAATATTAGCACAATCAATATATATATCTGCCTAAAATTTATTCATGTTAATTTGTGCGGGCGTTAGCCAACTACTACTCGTCAAACAGGAGTAAAATTGGAATATATGCCGGGTATCATCATGACCAAAATTACTATGCCCTGCGTCGTGTGATCTAATGTCATGGAGGTATCATGCAAGATTAAATGGTAGCTGCGATAACGGTGCGCTTTTCAGTACCTGATGCTAGGCATGATCTATGCATCTTCTCAAATCGTTATCAAGCCAGTCTCTTTTAAAACTTGTGCTATCCCGGCAACCGTTCAATGCCATCAGCTGCTAAACTCACTGAGAAGAATATAGACCGAACAGATTGTCTGCAGCGATTCCCGTTGTTATTCAGCCAGTTCTATATTATAACATCCCGCTTTTGAATCGGTTATCGCCACAATTTCTTTTGTTCGCCACCATATAACTTCATCTGCTACTAAAACGCACTGCACTGAAAATCAAATCAATCTAACCCGTATTTTAAAGACTGGTCTGACAATCTAAAATGTTACAGTTTTTGAACCAGGAATAAAGCATTACCTCTTAAAACTATGACCTCTGAGTATCGCTATGGTCGTTGGTGTCCATGTGGATAAGGTTGCGGCGTTTGGACGTGAGGGTCGCGGGTTCGAATCCTTCCACCTCCGGTGAGCTCCCCCATTTGGCAGTACTATGCTGGCCTCGGCTCCCTTCCTGAAAAATGATATACACTGTTATCTCATTAATAAAGTAAAAATGATAAAAGGCAGAAAGATGTTGTGCTATTAAGGGCACGATTTAAGTAGTAACCTTTATGGGCGACATCAGATTTCAAGCTCAGAGAAGGTTAGAATGTAAGTTCCGTTTATCTAGTCGACCATTTGCTGGTTACATGTGATTTCTATAGCTTGGTTTTAAAAGTAAGGTGCCTGTAAATATGGGTTTACTTTAAAGCGTGGGTACCTTAAATGATTTGTACTTTTATCTAGTAGACTGTCGAGTCCCTTGAGGTATCGTCAGATTGGAACTCCCAATGACTCTGTAACTTGTTTGCTGATTTCAGTCTAATGGTCGTCACCAGTACAGGCTTTCATCATGGAGAAAGTCAAGGCATCAGATCGACCATATCGTGGTACGTCCTTGACTAAAAATTAGCAGGCATACCGTGGAGGCATAACATGACCCAAACTGCACGCTGGTAGGCTCTTATCTAAGGTTTCACCTTTCAAATCGACAGAAAACCCAACCACACAACTAAGTCGAAGTATACAAATTATGAATTCCAGATAACGACAAATCTCTATCCAAAATCATCACTTGGTAAATCATTTCATGAAAACATTCAATCTCCTACTGCTACCATGTACACCTAGATTAGTCGAGATAGACTAAGATGCTAGTCTAGATGGGTTGTGGATGGATGGCTAAAAACATCCGTCATTTGTCGCATAACTTGATTAAGTAGGTAAAGCTAAATGGAACAGAAAAGATTGGATATCTGCAGAAACCCTCAGTTGGTGTGCTAAGGCTAGAAACGCGAGACTGCACAACTCACAATTTCCGCTGCGAATCTCCACGTTCAGCGAAGACGGACCGAAAGCGATATTGGCATGAAGTTCCAGATAGCATAGAAACTGTAGCTGCTGTCGGAAGTTTCAGGAAACTTTTCAGACTCATGCACTCCTCTCAGGGAAGGAGGCAACCTGGGCGCTGTACGTTTCATGACAGTAATAGCCATTTAATATCAAGTTATGTGCAAAAGTTTCAAAGATGGGTCGAATATTTCAACCAGCTGTTCAGTCGCCCTCTCATCGAGTCCATCCATCGTTGTCAAAAAGCACACGTCAAAAGGCTTTCGTGGTTTCTCCAAATATCCCGCCTTCGGTGGTTCGGTCATGTTCTTCGCCGAGTGGACACGGAATTAGCAAAAAAAAGCTTATTAGTATCTCCCTGTTGAGATTGGAAACGTAACCTTGGCAGTTAGTTGAAGATGTCGGTTAGAACTGCTAAGGCGGACATGGATCACTTAGGTCATTTCGTCGATTTTCGGAGTACTCAAGAGGCATAAAAACTGAATTTGTGGTGTGCGAACTCAGCTACATATTGCAACGATTGCTATCAGAGATATCCAAGAAGCTCACCTATCCTCTCGCAGGAGCTAGTCACATAAAAGTAGATAATCATGTTCAGATCGCTTAGCATTAGTATAATAAGCTGCAGTCGAATTGTAGAAAAAATATACTGTTGTCTTACCAAATCTGTGAAAGACATATTCAAAAGGCATTGTAATCGACGATTCAGATTATTCGTATCCCATATTTTATTACTGATCTTTTACGGTGTTCGACGATGTCTAGTTGTAAACACTTCGTTAATGGACAGAACGTAATTCTTTTGGAGTGGCCCTTCGTTTATAACCAGCTTTTTTGTTTTTGTGATTTTGCCCTGAACAACCAAGTCTTTTGACCGATCTGATCTTTTCAGTTTAGTTTCTACAATCATTAAACAAATACCACCGTGCTCCGGTTTGGGTTGCTATCTCACAGCACTGTTTACTCAAAATAAATTAACGGGGAGTCGTGAAAGGTCGAGTGAGGTAATAAATTGAACAAGTATACAGAAAAGATTTCGGATGCAAGAACGCCACTGACTCCTGCGTTGAGCCGTTTCGCCAAAATTCCCGAGCCATCGCTTCGGGAGATCTCGTGGATCCCAATCCGGCTACCTAAGTGAACTTAAACGAGCCAGTTCCCTGATTAGGTTCTTCAGACCTTTTGTGTCGCGACAGTGAATGTCCACCCCAACTATCCTGCAACCATTATGGTTCAGACTACAGCTTGCATGGGCCGGTCGTTCTGTGCGCAAACGGAAAAGATGCTCAAGCCACCCTAGCCTATTCTCATTTACTACCTATTCTAACCACTGAATTCCGAGATGCAGTACATTCAGCTTAAACTCTGAGTTACTCTCGTACAATTCTTCCACAATATTCTACCAGCTCTGAGAACACAACGGTGTTGAAATATCGCTGCTGCGTATACTTGATCTTTGATTGACAACTTATTTTCATGCTTCGAATTGATGGTTGTCACTCGAGGCTCTTGTATACTATCGCTTGGTTGGCCCAAGTAACTGAACCTACCCACCCCACCCAGTTATTACTCTGATCGAACAAGGTTTTGCTTTGAGTCCATCCAGTTTCGTAAAAGCATACCACACTTCAAAGATGAAAAACAGTGACGTGATTGACTGTCACTTGTTGTCTAACCTATCGTTGTCAAGTTTTCGAGCCGGACTGACCACATTTGTGCATTGTACATTTGTTATTACTGCTTCAATTGTTTGTTGGCTCATGTAAAATTTAGGCACCTGATCTTTTGAACTAACCACGGTGTCAGTCTCCTACAAGGCACTCTGTATCAGGGCCACAATTAGGTACTGCTCTGAGGAGGGGAAAAGTTGCCGGTCCTAACGACCTTCCCCAGTTCTTTTCAAATTGATGACGTGACAACGTGGGATGAGAAAATGTACAGCGAAGTTAGGTAAACTAGGTGTCTGACGCCTTCGTGGTTGGGGTCCGAAAGACTTGTCGACTTGCTGGCTGGAGACACTTAAGGATATGGCAGTGAACCGTGAACAGTGGCGATCGTGTTGTCATTTTCTATCCAATCAGAATAATTGAAAACACGTGCGTTTGTACAGTTAGACTGTGTTCCGTGTGTTGGCTGGAGCAGCATCTTATATTTTCCCGCCTGTATAGGTCCACTCCCAGTTCCCCTTGAATATTCACTCTTTTTATATAAACGTGTAACTCTGGGGAAAGGCAGCGGTCATTGAGGCTTGCCTTGCTGTTTAACGGTGAACGATGATGATGATGATGATAATGATGACTGCTCTGGTCAATGACCTTCTAAGGTCGAAGTATTTTTTGCTTCATTATAACCCTTCTATTTGTGTTCTTTGGGTTTTTCGTTTACTGCTAATCAGTGGAATGTGGTAACAATCAAAACGAGAACATGTTGGTGAAATGTTGGTTTTACAATCTGGACTTGGTTGTTGAGACAGCGGATGTAATTTTGATTTATTTTATCCCATAGAGACAACATTCAGAAAAAACAAATCAACCTGCCGGTAAAAGTTACCACTAGCCTGTGGTGAAATTTTATTCTATCACTAACAAACGAGACCTAGACTGGATAAACCCATCGATCAATAATTAGCCTTCAGACACATTTTTCATATCTTTTGCTTCCATTTGTTGATGGAATAACAATTTACGCCATTTTTCCATGAAGGGAGCCGTGGCTAGCAGAAGGCTGCCAAGTGGGGAAGTTGACCGGCGGTGGGAGGACTCGAACCCGCGACCTTCACTTCCAAACGCCACGACCTTATCCGCTTGGCCACTGCCAGCCAATCATTAATTAATCCTAAGACACTGTTTATCTTTCACCACTTCTCGTGATCTTTATTTTCTTTTGTTTAGACGGTTTGGTAAGGCAGAAAACAGAACAGCCTAGCGTCAGGCCAGGATTACTACTTATAAAATCTAGACTGAACTAAATGCATCCGGTTGGCTACTTGCAGTACAAATGCTGACATCTCAAACGCTACGTTCATTCCTCTATTCAAAGCCATCTTTACAGTCTGTACAAAGAATTTCCCTTGGAATTTGAAGGGTTCGTTACAAAAATATTTTCAATCCTTTCTGATCGCCAAAATCCGGTCTCAGTTTCCGGTCCAGAAAGTCTCCACATTGCAATGGTTTCACTCATAAAAATGTCAACTTTTGTAATCAAGCGAACCAATTTTCTGGTGTCATTTTTACATTCCAAAGACGTACAACAGTTTCGTCAATTTCTACAAATTAGCGATAAAATTTATCAAAGGTCTTATTGTCTCATCACCATCTTACCCTGATTTCTCGACACGTCCTTCCGGTCATCTTGATCCCGTTAACCAAAAAGTGATATAATCGTTCGTCTCTTTTTCTCCCCGAATGGCTCCTGTTTACTCCCTGCCGTTGCATTACACTGTCATTTCGTTTTCAAAAGTCCATTCACCAGTGTGAATCTAGTTAATTATGTTTTTTTCTCGTTTGTTGCATTGCAGCTGCTTTTTTCTTTCTCCATAAGCGTGAGGTTTTGGCAGTCTGATTTCCATTTTATCTTGAATGAAAGAATAATTTCCCATATTGTCTCCATGGGCTCAGTTTGCGTAGCGCACCGCTGTATTCTTTGAAGTTACCGTCCTTTTTCGTCACAGTGCACAGTAGACGAAATGTTTAAATATGAGCTGACGTTGTTATACTCGTCCGTCTGGAAACCAACAGTCTGGGTTTACATCTTTCATGGTTTACGTAACACCCAAAACATTCCGTCCCAATTCAGTTCTTACTTTATTAATTCTGGATACAATCAGCTCACTTTCTGTTTTTCTCACTTCTTACTTTACTTTTTAAACTTTCTTTGTTCCCAGATCTGCATTCGCGAATTACTTAGGTAGCACATTTCTGGTCGTCTAAAACGATTACTTTCTTTTCCTTCTCAAATTCGCCAACTGAGCCAGTTGGAAGCTAAGCAGTGTTAGAGATATGATCAAGTCCTCAAGAATTCAGAGGCGCCAAAATTGTTACGCATTGGTCTTTGTAAGGATCTTTTATTTCTCGAGTTATTCTCAGTTTCACTAAGAATGGTGTAACCAGAAGCTTTACCTAGGACACTGATCAATTTTGATTGGCTAGTTCCCGTACTTTTGAAATAAATCCCAAGGTCATTGCTTCCCTGACTCACGGTATTTATGTGTGCTAGAATTCCTTGTTCATATGCCTTGTTTTTCCGTCATTTGCTTACTCGCTTGGCTATTGTCAATAAACCCTTTCAGTGATTCTCTATCAAGCTAATGGGACGCCTAAATTTGGACCCCAAACCCTCATTTAGCGCGTTGTTGTGCGACTACGAGTCTTTGATTTGCTTTTGTACAGCCTGTACTTCACGCCCCGTGTTGCATCCTCAAAGGGCTATTGTGCGCATTATCTAGGAAGGCTTGTGACCTTTGTGGCAGAATAATACTTCGTGACTTGTAGTGCTAACGTCTTATTTCTCGTGAGTCCTCCGTGATTGTACCAATTTGGGGGAAAAGTAAACACAACAAGAACACTTCCTTTTTGTCAACGTGTTCTAGTCATCCTTCTACATTGCTGACCATCAAACTTTGCGAGTACACATAAAAATGTATTTCACATACTTTGTTAAAAGCTCCATATAACCAGTCATGCTTTTTCTATTCATTTTATATTCCTTATCAACAAGGTTTGCGATCCACCCGTTGAAGCCTAGGGAAAAGTTTCCACATTGGTCCCTGGGTTAATGATCTACGTTGTTTTGTTTGCATCCATCCATCGTATCGTTTTCCGAGTCACGCATGTCGTGGTGAATATCACAAATGAATATTTACCGCGAATTGTATTTAATAAGAATAATGTTACGGAAGATTTCCTTTACGATTCTAATTATCATTATATATGTATACATGTATATATATATATATGTGTGTGTAATTAAGGCTGTGCACTTGTGTACCGGTTTGAAAACAGGATGAAACTAAGATAAAAACGGAGCTAAGATTTTCCAACAGCTAGGCATCGAAAGAGAAAATGCAGTCGACGGAAAACTGTGATTTTCTTTCACCACAAATTTGAGATCTGCTCCCAAGTTTGCTGTTACTGACATCCCTTTTTCAGTGTTTCACTGAAATGGTTTTTTCAAAATACGAAAGTCTTTTGTGAAATGTAATGCAATAAAACACAAAACAATCCAAAATCCAATTTGATACGATACAAAAACCAATGCAGCAAGGATTAAAAAACAAGAAATCCCTGATTAACGATAGAAAAACTTGCATAAGGCGTGTACTGGCTACAAATGTGAGTGAAATCTGCTTCTCTGATCTCAACTGACTGTTCCAATGTGGCAACATGCACTTCGTAACACGTTCTCATGAACGTGGTCATTGCTTTTGTACGGATCTTTGTGATTTTTGCATGGATCCTTATATCATACACCAAATTTTGCATTATTCGAGCTGCGGCTAACTTCGTGTATCGTTTCCTGTTCCCATAGTTTTTATAACTGGGAAACGCAAAATGTGATCGCAACTTCGTCTCCAAACTACACGGTTTTGGCAGAAAATCCGGGAGGCTTGTTGTTCAAAAATAAAAAGGATCGCAAAGTGTTAAACGTGGATCCGACAGTGAGTATCTTTTTAAATATTCAATTTAGAATAAGGAAATTTTGTTTACCTTCTCTTAGGCCGATCGCTCTGTATCGTCTTTTGAAGTAGGCATCTGTTTCAAACGGTTCGTATAACACAAAGCTGTACGATGTTTAGAGGGGAACTGGGAAAAACAATGCGGTGCCGTACGGGAATTTGTGCATAGTTCTTTTAGTAGGACTGATAATTCGCAATTGATCTACTTAGCAGGACTAAGTGAGCTGCACGGAAAATCGGCATGAGAGAGCCACACTGGGCTCTCTTCCACGTTGTCGATACATGTGTGGTTATGTGCAGATATTTTCTTCTGTTTGCTTTTGGGTCCGTGGGTCAGCTACCGAGTGTCGATAAATCAAGCGAAACACTGTGAATAAAACTGGCATTTGTCGTTCATTTTGAGTGCCCTTGGTCGAGGCAAATCAAACATTCCTACAAAATAGTCTACTCATACGGTCACTTCGTCGACTATGTCCACTGAGTAGCTTCAAATTCTCCTAAAAGGGAACATTACCGTTGGAACAAGAAATCGGGATCACAACATCAATTGAATTTGCCCGCACTTATCTCAGTGCACCCGAACACGGTGTACATCACCTAGATCGTTGACACCCAGTTTCATAAGTGTGCAAACAGGTGATTCAGTTGCGGATTTCGATGTTGTAACGTGAAGTTGAAAGAGAAAGGGCTTGGAAACAGTTAAAATACAAAGAACAACAAATTATCTGCATTGGTCAAGATGTTCATAATCACCGAATGGGAAACGTTGTGATACGAAATAAGAAGCAAAAATGCTTGTGACATTTTGTTTACCATCATCGAGACCTGCTTGATCGTGATCTCTGCATCGTGTGTCAGGCTCGACAGAACGTCTCGGAAATAAAACGTGCAAATGAGTATTATTTCAAATTATCTTTCAAAACTAATTCGTTAAATTAAGCTTATCCACTAATATATACAATTCTTGTCCAAGTAGCGTTAATGTATTTGTTAATAGTGAAAACAATAGGCGTTTGCTCGTTTATCACTTACAGATAGTGAAGTACTGAGCTGAGAAAGTTTTCGGCTCGCCACACTGACCAGCGGCTTTTCCTCGCATTCGTTGTTATTCATTGTATCAGCCGATATATTGTGATTTAAGGGAGAAATTCTATCACCTCCAAATATGTTCATTGTGACTTTCGTTTAATGCACATGAGAATGTTCTGTTTCTATAAAAAGGTACGGGAGTTTCCTGGAGAAAACCTTACCTGTGAGGCAGAAAATGTCCTCCTTAGGTGTAAGACAGATAAACTGCCACAAAAAATACATTTCACATCTTGATGAAACCATGAAGCAAAATTTTATTGGGCTTCACGGAAAGGTGACTAGTGATTGAATATCTTCCCATTAGAGAGGGCTTTGATGCACAACTGTCGCCTTATTCGACTGTCCGTTGGTTGTCACTTCCTGTCTTCTAAGTCGAACTTAATTGACCTAGACCTTTAGCAATAGAATGAATTAACGCATAACCAGTGTTTTAGAATTCGTTTTATCGTAGCCGCTGTCTGGACCCTCATCAGTCGTCTCGATTCTAGTTCAGTTCCAACCCTCCTAATCGAACGAAGACTATAAACTGGGCACCGGGTGGTAAGCACGATAATCTCCGTTTGTCTGTCATCATCATGCCTGCTGCGCTCCCCTCCGAGCGTGTGATAAATCAGACTACCCCTGGCCAACTCCATACTTGTCCTCAGGCTTGCAGTTGGTCCAATTCGAAACCCCTATGATGTTCAACTGACGTCGGTATAGTCGGGCTTCACTTTCGCATGGCTTATCGCATTGAAACAAAGTGGCCTCGTCCTTTTGGAATCCGCACACAGCCTGTCCTTGCAATCAGGATTTACATTTACCGATTATGCCAGATGTCCCACTATCACTTCAGCCGACGAGTAATACTTTAGACCTTTTTAGTGTGGTTTAGGCGACTAATTATGGGTCCGCGAGATCAATGGCTAACTTCAATTCTGCCTACACTGTTTAATTTCCTTCGACAGAACTAAGTCAATCGCGGAATAGCTTTCATCTGCAAATCGGCTGGAGACCTACTAATGCTGTTTCGGTGGTATTGGAGGAATATGGTTGGCGTAATGATCTTAGCACTAGGATCCAATTAAGGCAATAAATCTGATTAGATTGATGTATTTGAGACGCTTTGATCTTGTCCACAAAACGACTGTCTCGTTGTGTTCTGTTCTCCGAGGCAGTTAGCAGTCGGCAGATGGGTCGAGCCGATTGGCCGGTGACCTGGCAAAAAGGTGTGAGCCTAAATCACTGGACTGGATCGGGCAGGTTCAATTAGACTGTCGGATTGGGGTTCATGAGATATCTCGCCCCCTCGCGGTGGATGGCGACATTATCCAATGTGCCTCACTGCGCCAATCAGTGGCGTTTTTGACTCACAAATCTTTGTTTATCTAAGTTGTGCCCAAGCCTATTGGTTTGCAGTCTATCTCTCGCTGTTTCTCGTTCTCTTTTGAATATGCGTGGCTCTGAGGTACCAACCGAAGTCAAGTCAAATTAGTGCAGGGTCAACGTTTGTAGAAACTGAGCTGAAACTGAAGTATTGCCGAAAGTGTCAGCATTTTTTCCATTTTTCATCTTATCTAATATCTTGGCTCCGGTAGATAAATTAATTACGATCGATCAAATCGACATCAATTCACTTTCAGATGGCAAGATATTTACTGAAGCAGACTACGCATCTTTTTAATAAGGCAATAAGGCGTACTTACTCGTTTTCATTGGTTTGCAATTGTGCCATCTGTACTTTGCGTATTGTCGTGAGATCTAGAGGCCGATGCGATAGAGAGAAGGAGGAGCTCGTGTGAACACCAGTCGATCCCCGTGTGCATTTTTTTCTGTAGGTTAACAATGTTTTCGTGCTCAAAAGAAATTTCTTAGGCAAATAACCAAGGACTCTGAATGCCTATTGAATTTGCAATAGACATTTTATCAAAGGTGACTGATTGAAGCTTTTCTTGTACACTAGTCTACGTGATCTGGTTAAAGCTGGCGGTAAAACACGAAGAAGTTGTCACCATTATTCGCCTTATTGGCTAGACAGAGTGCGTAATACTCGTGAACTCGTCCGAGTGATAATCTGCCCGGTGCTATTCACTAGGTGGAGTGGTCTTTTGCAATCAGCCTACGGCAGATGGCTGAACCCTGATTCTAAACCAATCACGGACGGCATACGAAACATACGGCTGGGTGCTTACCGACATCTGTGGCAATGGGATGTACTGAACACCCGAGATGCCCAGCCTGGGCGGACCAGTCAACCCCAGTGGGTTACGTAACCCTGAGATCGTCCTGTTGCCTTGTAAGTTAGACCATTTGGTCAAAGGCTCGGGTTGGAGCCCTTTTAAGTAAACTCGCACATCGTTCCGGAAAACCGCGTAGCATGAAGCCCCGGAGAAATCGTGAAACTTGATGGACGGTGAATGAAGTAGAAATGGGAAATGGAATAACTAGCATGTCCGGCGAAGTTTGCATGCCGTTTATTTCCTCTCCCTCTTTTTCTCTCATTGTTGTCGTCTTTCGCTATGGTTTAATGACATATCATCGGTAACCGTAATCGGGCAATATATATATATATATATATATATATATATATATAATTTACGGGTTTCGTATAAGTCGGTGAAGATTTATGCGCAGATATGGTTGATGATCACCAAAACTCGGGGGTATTGATAATGACAATAAATCAACAGAATAAGTAAAAAATATTGAACAAGAACCAATACCAGCCGGAGAGAATCGATGTGGTCGGGCGTGCAGATTATGATGCGAATCAAAATCGGCTCGATGAACCTTTCATTCCGAGTAAAAATGTCATTTCTATCGTTTATGGCAAACATGGATTCAAACAGTTGCCAAAAGCCTCATATATGATCGTGACCGTGATGGTTTGACTTTTCAGGATTTGGCCATCCTTTCTTGGCTTTTTATGGAAAGATAATCTCATTCTCAGATGCCGAATGACTTCTTGAAGTTACTCTACCGTTGGGAGTTATGATTTCGTCCGGCTTATACGCACGCAAGACGGTGTTCACTCGTGAGCCACCCTTTCGCACTGATAGCATTTCGTATCTCTGACGAACTGATACATACTATGTGCACTTGTATTGGGGATGCTAATCCAAAGGATATCATCTTGTGCACCTCTCTGATGCATCGGAACTGATTGGAACAACTGCCGTAGTGAGCGACCAATTATATAGATAAGAACTAAAAACCTCCAGACTGCCGAACCGGTGAAAGTTTGCTCCCTACTTATCCTTGGTTGTGCCCTTGAGCTCGACAAGATCAAACAATTGGGAACATTTGTCTAGTGAGACAGAATTGGAGTCATTGAGAACAGTGTGGTCCTAGTTGCCGTCTTTGTGTGCCGCGATTAACGTATTTTACAAAATGACAAAGCCCATACAAATGGCATGTGAAAACAATCAACAATCGCTTCATATCGCTTACAAATTTTTGTCATAACAATGTATAAAGTCTAACTGCACTAAGAAGAACCAGCATCGGAACCCCATAGAGGGTATCAATACAAATGTTATCAAATTGTTCGTGCACAAAAACTCTAGAATCCTGGTGTCATTTTCTTAAAATGAATCGTAAGACTCACCGTTTGCAGGTACACATTTGTTCAAATTAGACTGAAAAAAAGAAGTTTCGTCTGTAATTTATCGCATTCTATTGTTCCGTTAACTGACATCTCATCTCATCTCTCTCCTCGCTCTCGGCCCTAAGGCACCAACGCCGGGTGACAATTCGACCAGGACAGTAATCAATACCGAGAAATATTTACAAGCTGTGATCTATGATCATATAACAAGAAGGAAAACTTAACGGAACTAATTATAAATTGTGCATCATACATTCCCAAGCATCTTAACATGAGACTTTATCTATTATAGTCTCTAATGAGTAAACATGAATGATTACATCAAGTATTGTCATGTTAATTTGTTAGAGCTTTTTATGGTTCGCTTTTATCCTATTTGTCTGAACTTAGGCTGTTGTCTCTCGTGAGTTCCGGATTGGTGAGATTTGCAATGGGACTGCGGACACCCTTGACACTCTTGAAGGGGTTCTCAAAGACCAGTACTGTTGTCTGTCATAACGAAAGGATTCTACTGTCACGGTATTAGAGCCCAAGCTGAGTGGGAATGGCTTACTGATTAACTTGACCGATAACCATGTGCTCATACATTCTAGTCAAGTTGTGACTTCGGTGACTTCTCCTAGCACAGTCAGAATAAGACTAAACCAATTCGTTCGCTGCTGGCCATCACCTGAATGTTAAGAACGATTCAGATCAAATGAGCGGTATGATGACCGATACCAGCCAATCAGTGATTTACGAAAAACCAAACAGTTCAGTTGCGTGTAAAGTAATCAGTCTGATAGGTTTTGTTACGCATCTTTGTAACTGATGCATTTATGGTGGATCGAGAATGAGAAGACAAGAATTGGAGTAATCAGGTAGTAATGATTCAGGTAAATCAATAAAAACACTAATAGTCACGCACCGTTGGATATGCGTGGATTCACTTAGTGTTCTTGATCTATCTAGATAGTGGTAACGGATAGCTTTGAACTGGATGTGAAATCCGATTATAATTAACAAGATCGGAGCAAATAGACATTTTTGATCTTGCAACATTCATTCTACGAAACGAAAGAATAAAACGTCTGAATCCCGAAGCAGCCAAACGCTCTTAATGGACGTCCGAGTGGCAATCTATGAGATCTTAATGACCAAGTGACTAATATAAACAGATGTCACCGTCAATGATATTGTTACATTGCAACTCTTTTTGTCCCTACATTATTAACCCCCACTTCATCGTTTCTATTTATCCAATGTACTTTATTCATTTTATCATTTACCAGACGATACTTTGATAACCCAATCAGTTTGCTAGCGACCTAAATGCCATACAATTTTAACAATATTAAATAATGAGACAGGGCGGATTAATAGCCTATCTCATCATGAACCAATTAAAATTGACAGCAGAATCACAATGCGAGCCTATTCGGACAAGGAAAATTCAGATAAAGTTCACTCATTATGTTTGTACTTTGCAACCAAAATCCATGTGGTAGATGTTTGCGAATTTGGAAATCATTGAACAAAGTTGGCACAAATATCAAACCCCAGTCATACGTACTGTGAAACAATTTTAACAGTGGGTTAAATAATTATTATTCTATTAAATTGCGGAAATGCATATTTTCCTCTAAAGTCACCGGTCGCAATAGTATGACCGTGGCTATCTGATACAATGTTCTCCTAACAATTGCTATAGTTACTCAAAAAAACCTGGGTGGAAATATGCACGAATTTAGTATACTACTGAAGCTATTGGTTGGAAATGGTGCAAGGTATTCATGGAGCCGACTTATTTGCCAGTAGAATATAATCGTGTAAGATTACTATGCTGTTAATTCACCGGCTGTGTTTGACTGAATTGGGGCCTGCCGTTTGGACGTGGTGATAGTTGGTTCAAATCCTCGTACCACCGGTCATCTTCCTCACTCGGCAGCCCCCCCCCCCTCTCTTCCTGAGAAATGATTTACACTGTTATTTCATTAATAAAGGAAATACAACAATAAAAATTGAAACAAAATCTTGTTTCTCATGCATCTCCCGTGAGTTCCGACTATAGATCAACGGTCAAGTGCACACAGTAGCAGTAAGACTGATCTTGTTATACGGCTTACAAATGTGACCACTGAAGACAGACGTGCGAAGAATTTTAGTGTTTGGAAACGGTTATCATCGAAGTGTTTGGAAACGGTTATCATAGGAGTCCTTGGTAGAATATGGTGTGCGAATTTGGGAACTCAGATGTTAGGCGTTAGATCATGGGCCCTAGGGCTTCCCGTTATCATAAGCAATGAATCGGAATATGTCAAGGTGGTTGGTTCATATTTTGCACATTGTCAAAGGACGATTGCTGCACCGTGTGTTGACCTCTGAGACAAGTATTGGCTCAAAGATGAGTCATTGAGGTTAGTTGATAGTATGATAAAAGTGGTAGAAGCCTTAAACAATGGAGTGTCTTGTCTTGGTGCAATTAGACTAATGGGTTGGGCTCCACGAAATTCTCTCTCTTCCCTTCTCGGGTAAATGTATCACCCATAATTGAACTAGACAACTGAAATCATTTAAATACAGCTAGTACGGTTTGATACCATGCATAACGATAAATGCTCTAGTTGAATTTCGTGTCCCCTCAGTGTAAAGTGTTCGTTTGTTTGTCATTCGTAGTTTCAGCATGATGTATTTGCTTAAAATGTCTGATTTAGAAACTGAAAGCAACACCTTATTTTAAAACACATGATGTTGGCAAACATCTATTTTTGATAACTTGATACATTGTGGAATACCGTATTTTTAACGAACAACCGGATATGATGCAATTTTCCCTCGGAAAGTGCAACATATTGATATCTGCCAGTTGCTTCGCACTTCTAAATAGAAAGTTCATTAGTCTTGGTTAAAGCAAAGTAAATTGTGACATAAATTGGATGTGCTGTGATTTTTGAACAATCACAATGCGATATGTGATCACGCATGCGACAAATTGGTGACTCTTTCACGAGACCGAATTCGATTTTGAACAGTATTGAAAAACCTTTGTTTGACAAATTTCTGGTTTTTGCACCGCAGAAATTAAATAAATCATTCTGCGCATTTCGAATTAAGACTGTGCTAAAAAAAAATGCATGAAAAATGTTGGTATTTGCGAATCGATTATTCCGAAATATGATTCAAGCAAGGGATGAAATTACTGTAGCCACCATGCTAAAAGACTTCGAATCCTGTGACTCGGGGCTTAGTATTACCTATCCCAGTCCAAAGTGATGCTGTGTTGTGCGAAGAACTGTAAAATTTCAATATTTCTCTCTGTACAACTTGTAACAGGTAGTGGAACCAGGAAAATGTGAAACGTTGTTGAAAAATCACTTAGCATTCAACTCTGACATAGATGACAAAAGTTTACTAATAAACTGAATAGTACTCGGTTTATCGCACTCGGTCCCGTTGGACGTCACAAAATCAGTGTCAAAAGACATCTTTCGGGATAAAATAAGATTACAGCTTGTAAATCAGAGACATTAACGGTTTGTTCGCCGACATGAACAAACCATTTGTTTGAGTACGATAGCCGATATGGCTTTTGCGCCTGCGTCGGGAAGAGCTGTTTTATCGGTTATTGGTGGTTGTGCGACGCTGGACGGTGTCAGAAAAAATTGGAGCAACGCACGGGCGTTGATGTAGCCCAAACCAGTTAGACAGCGAGCAAATGCAAAACACGATATCAGAGTATGACCGCGTCAACACATTGGTTACCGGCGCACAGCCGACACAGTGACACGATCAGAAGGCAAGAGTGCGAATACGCAAAAAGGTCATATCGTGAACTGAGCGCATCAACCAATCAGGATGAGCGGTCCGAATCGGACAAAAGCGCCATGAACTGAATCACGTGAAATGTATCGAACAAGATGGACTACTGAAAGCACGACCCGGACGACCGAGGCAATGATGACAGTCTCACAGGCGCACTAATGCAGGCGAAGCAACCTACGTGTGATAAGTTTACTTAATAAATGATAATCTCTGTTTTCCGGTGGACTCTGGTTGTTTTTGCTTGAGATAGCAGGCACGGACAATAAAATCTAGGGATCTTTTCCAGATAAGCCTTGCCAAAATATTAACCCCCGCCACCCAAAAAGATTAGAAAAATAAGGATATAAAGACCAAATGATGTAAGGAGTGAATCGAAAAATCGATGCGTCTTGTATTGGTTTTAATTGTGAATGATATAATTTTGATAACACAGCATTGTCGGTAGATGTAATGTGCCAGTGTTTCGACTACCGTGGGCAAGTTTTACAATCATTCACAATTAAAGAGGATATGAAGTTCGTACATTTAGGTTTTATTGAAAAGGGTTAAATTAGGACGTCATTGATAATTTGCATCTTGTAGACGTGCCAAACAGATTCGATGGTTTGTGTGTGAGCCCCAGTCGTTGGATCTACAAAGTTTTCGGTATAATTCATGTCTCAACGAGACTACACCTTGACGTGGTGTGATGACTTGCGTGCCTCCATGATCCAACGAGCTATACAGGATGGTTTATCTCAAGCCGAAGATCCAATCATGCCTGGAAGGTGAATGGGTAGAGGCCTGACGAAGTAGTCTCCTGGCAGATCTGAATTAGCAACTCAGTTGGAAAAAGGAGTGGAAGACTAATTGATCCAAGTAGATGGGCGCCCACTCAGCTATTCCCCGCCGCATTGCGGTCAGGTTCTTGTCAGAACCAAAGGCTTTGGTTGAGAACCCTAATCGTTCTTCTGCTTAGCGGCTGGACTCCCCAGCAGTACCCGTCCATTATTCCCCATGAGTTACACGCCTACAAATAATTCCATACTGCATCGGTCGTCGCGCAGGATAATCAGGACCGCGCTGCCCATTGCATCAAGCGCAAGTGGGGTGGGTAGTGATAAGTCTGCTACTGCTCAGAGTTCCCTTTCTTTTATTCAACCTGTCTCTTCTGTCTCCGACCCAATCCGTTTGCCCCTTCTGCCTACCCATAGTGTCCTCACTGATAACATGCCCGATACTCGCAACGGTTTATTGTCAAGTAGTGTAGTAGGTGGTTTCAGTCTGTTAGCTCACATTTTCTCAAGCCTCGTCAGCCTCTGAACCTGGGTTCCTTCAATGTGCGCACTTTATTGCAGCCTGGCCAACAGGCGTGTTTGGCTGTGACAGTGGACTCACTTTCGATTGATGTCTGCTGCATGTGTGAAACATGAATACAGGATTCGAGTAGAGTAATTCAACTGACTGCGTCGAACGATTCGTCTAGTTATTTTCTTCGCACTTCAGGAGACGAAGCAGCTCAAGCTGCGGGTCAACGTGGTATAGGAATAGTCTTGAGCGAGAAGACTGAAGCAGCCCTTTTAGACTAGATCCCAGTCAACGGTCGCTTGTGTGCCATGAGACTGCAGGAATCAGTGGGTGTCCGAAAGGATAGTAGTGTTAAGCGTAGTTTAGTCCTTATCTCAGCGTGCGCTACAACAGACTGCAGCACTGACATGCAGAAAGACGAGTT
>LUCM01002680.1:44200-95571 GCA_008360955.1 Fasciolopsis buskii | reverse complement strand
AGCGGCCAGTGATGCTTGCCTTGCTGTTCAACGCTGAACGATGATGACGATGTCAGTCATCGTTTCAATTCTTTGGTATGATGCCCACATATCGGAGATGTTGATTTGGCGGAGAGCGATGCCGCCTTGTATTTGTCCATCAAAATGGCCGCAGCTCGATTAGGCACTGCATACATGAACACTTCTTTAGTTGACCAGCAGATGCCTTGGAAAATCCACTACTGGGGAAGGACTGGCCCTGCGTGAATTTTAGGGCGAGATATTGGCATTTCGTCTATCTCGATTTGTAGACCAGCGCCAGTCAACAGCGTTCGTGTAGCTAATAGATAATTCTTCTGAACAGAATTTATTTTTGCCAAATTTTTGGATCAGCAATACACGAATAGAATTACTGTTCTAAACTCCATCCTAGACCGCTCCAGCCAAATTCTCTTTCGAAGACCGATTTCTTGCCGACACTGTCGGGGATTACATCTCCACCTATCAGAAACAGTTGAAAGTGGCATTTGCTGGCCACTGTTGCATAAACGCTGCTGACGGACCACTCCGTGGCTTTGTGAAAAAACGTCTTGTCATGAGCGAGCGTTGAGAGCATTAGAAAGTTCATTTAGGGCTTTGCGTTCGAACGGAGAAAATCTTTGTACAAAATGAGTCTAGATGCGGATAGGGATTGCTTTCATGAAAAATAGGTCAAGGTTGTGTGCGTCCATTAAATTAGAGCTGGCAAAAAGTGACTGGGCTTAACTTTTCGCGCATCCCCTTTTTGCATTGGTGGTGGGACTTTTCTAAAAAACATCCCAATCTAGAGATAGGATCGGCCTACTGAAAAGCAGCAATTGGAAGAGAAACGCTGGTACTCGAAATGGTGTCCAAGGAACCAACGAAGCTCCGCGGGGGAAGCTCGTTTAATATGGCCAGAATGTTCTCAATATCACCCCAGAACCCATGAATATGTCCCATCCGAATCATTTGACCTGGGAATGGTGAGTACGGAAGAACAAATTCTGCGATTTCCCTATGCTCACACGATTATTTTCGGTATCCAAAAATGTCAAATAGCAATGATTCGATACTATCTAGGGGAAGACGCTGGACGCATAGTACAAATGTTCTCATTCGATAAAGACAGTCCGGAATGATCCGATGACCTACCAACAAAAGATGAAAGAATATTACATCGATAAATCCAATGAAGTTTTCGAACGTTTTCTAGTCTTTCGGAGATAGCGACTCGGTATTGAAACCATTGGCGATTTTATCATCGCTTTGAGAATACTAGCCAGTTCTTGCAGTTTTTGTCAACGCATGAAAGACAGTATCAAACGGGACACGAACCTGTTATCCATGCATCAGCTGGATCTAAGAATTTCCATCGAAATCTGCAGGAGTGAATAGGCCACCAGGAATCAGCTGCAACAAGTGCAAGCATTAAAACAAACCAGTTGAGTCACGTGTAATTTTTGCAGTTTGCGACACGACAGACTCAAAGAGGGCTGTCCAATTTGGGGAAAAATTTATTACCGTTGCCAAATAAAGAATGATTTTCCTGAAAGTGTCGTTTTAATTCCCCAACGTTAACCATGCAAATGGAAGATTGCCATTTCACTGTCGACGGTATCCGGCACAGTGATCTGAAAAGCGGCATATCCGCCAACATCCTGGTTAACGGGTGATCCCATCATTTTCAACTGGACTTGGGCGCTTCAGTGAATAGCATTCTGGTGTCCTATGCATATCGCGATAGCATCAGACGCTCTACAACCAGTGTGAAAATGTTGAATGGCATGGAAATTGACGTTCTGGGAGAAGCAGCACAGAAGGTCTAAAACCCAAAGGCCAGTAATGCAGAGGAGACCGATTTCTTGGTAACCGGAAAGAATTTACAACGGATTTCCGTAGTGTGTGCAATTCAACAATAGGATTTCAGTGCTATACAAAGAGCCATTTTGTGAATGTTTTGCAAAAGGAAGACCTTTGAACAGTATTTCCAAGGTTTCCTCTCCCAGTTTGGACGTTTCTTGGGAAACGTACGTTTATCAGTGGCAGAAAATGCCGTACATGTTGAATTACCTGCATGTGGCGTGCCAGTCACATCAAGGAAAGCGTTGCGTTGCGGATTTGCCCGGTTGGTACAGTTGAAAGTGGTTGTAGCAGTCGACGAGCCAACGAAGTGGATTAGTGAAATCGTAGTAGTCAAGATAAATTTAAAGTCATTCGTTCGTATATAGATCCAAAACACCTCAGTGCAGCATACAAAAGAAAGCAATACAGGTTACCAGTACTCGATGATATCTTGGGAGAATGGAACCAAACACATTTCTTTACCAAGGTTGATTTGCCCTCAGAATTCTGGCAGCTCGTCTTAGGTGAGAAATCAAGTCTTCTGACTACTTTCGCCACTTCTTTCGACCGTTTCGTTTGGCTCCGATTATCGTTTATCCTAAAGGTATACAGCCAAATTTTCCCAAAGCATCCCATCCAAGTGCTGGATAATCTGGAAGGCGTGATATACGTTCCTGACGCTGTCCTGTTTTGTGGTAGAACGCCAGAAGAGCGCGATAAATATCTGAAGATTTTCTTTAACGTTCCCTGAAGAAAAACTCGACCAGAAAGTCAAGACGTTAGCTTCTCATGGACGCATCCCAACGGATAACGGGCTGATGGCCGAGCCCGAGAAAACCAGAGCGATAGTAAACATGTCACCCCAAACCCCAAGGATGCAAAAGATGTTTGCAACCTAATGGAATGGCCGCCTAGCCAGCAATTGGGAGATTTACTGAGACCCATCAGGCAACTAACATACAAGCGGACAAAGTGTCAATGGGAAGCAAATCAACAAAACACCTTCGAAAGGATAAAGAAGGCTGTCAGCACCACACCGATATCAGCCCACTGCAAACCGAATTTACCCGTCGCTGTATAGTGCAGCAGTAGTCCATCGGGCCTGGAAGCAGTACATCTACAAAATGGACCGCCAGTCGATTACCGTAGCCGCAACTTCTTTCCGGTCGAAAACAAGTATAGCCAGATGGAAAAAAATGCTTTCGATGATGTTCGCTTTTGAGCATTTCCGTGCATACACCTATGGCAGAAGGACGGTCGTTCAAACAGGTCGCAAACCACTGATAACAGCTGCTCGAAAAACAACTTAGCGATTCGTTCTGGGAAGGGAAACTCCCGTTAGATTGCTGATAGCGAATAATTGTTTTTATTTGCCGATGTGAGCGCTACGAATTTTCTGGAAATGTCAACTGTGTGCGCAGAACATTATTTCTATTAATTGTTACAAATAGGACAGTAAAAAATGACCAGCAGCAGCAACATTCCGTTGGTTTTATGAAACCTGACGAATTTAACACTAAAGGTCTGAACGTATTTTTCCTAAACCCCTGTCACACATCGAAACGACAGTAACGTGAACATGGTGAGCTTTTCTGTGAATTGCCTGTGATTTTAAGATATCCTTCCGGCAAGGAAATCAGTGACAAGAAAAAAACGACTATACAATGCTTCCATCCTTTCTTGACGGAAAACAAATACCGGTCCATTTATCCCAAAAGACGTGTGATTAAATAGGCAGAGTAAAGAGAGCTTATGGAATCTTTGGGGTTCTGTTTGATCGAGGACCGATTGATCTGAAGATTTCAGGTAAGGGCGATACATCAGCAGAAGTCATCGGAAAATTAGATTGAAAGTTGTGCAGAATGAGCCTGTTTTACGTCTTCGTTTCAAATGCAAGCGAGTCTTCTCATTGTAAATGAAAGACACGTTTCCGTTAGAGGCAACCTTCCTTCGAGGTCCCCAGTTTGTTTTTACCTGTGATGCAAGCCTGAGTGACACAAGACATTTAGTTGATTGTATATATAAAAACCCGGAAACTAATATGCAGTCGAGCTTCTAATAAGTGCGCACCAAAAACTAAGCAAGTTCGCGCTTACTATCCATTCCCGAAGAAAATGGACTTATCAATTGGGGTATACCTTAAACCATCACTGGGTCTCGCTCAACTGCATTGCAGGCATAAATCGCCAGGACTAATTTTAAGTAAACTGGAATTGTGCCATCTATACTCCTTATCCACGACAACCGATCATATGAAATCGGTAATCCAAGCTGAATTGAATGAATCACTGAAATTTAACTCGGAATATTTTAGCAACCCGATATCTGAATTGGTCGTAAAGTCAAATAGGCCCAATATGATGGCTTTATTCCACGAAATGGGCCACTACTCATCAGCAAATAAGGTATGTTGTCGTGCAAATTATCACTTGGCCTAAGTGTTTCCGTCTGAGCTCTATATTTAAAAGAAAATTTTTAAGTGCGACGTTGATTTCACAGTCGTTGCTTCCAACTTAATCATTTTCATGCATGGCAGATCACGAGATGATTTAGACCGAGAAAATCTTACGTATTTCTGTTCGCAATTTTATCTCGCAATTCAGCTTGGAATTGCGAAATTCTAAAATGATAAACACAGACCTGTCCTTTCTGTAAATCTCATCAGGCCAATATGCAGTATGCGTGAAAAATTTTGCGGAAGTTTTTACTTTCAATGCGTATTGTTAGTAGGGAAGCACAACGCTGAATTTCAGTCTCATGAATGGCTCTTTTTTCACCAATCACGAAGTTTGCCAATTCTGCCTGCCTCACTATTCTGGTGACCTCGGGCTAACGAAGCATTTTTTGACGAGCTGTTTAGTTTGATGAGTAGCACTGAAACGACAGATGGGCGCTAACTCCTTTACAACTTCTGAGTGCGAACGTGACATATTTTATCGTAATGACATATTTTGATCTCACTATTTCAAGCAAACGATGTCATTGGTGCTCGCAAATCTACCCGCTTACATTTTGTGTCCTCAATTATACTTTCACGACATCCTAAAGTAAGACTCTCGATAAAATTAATGATTTAGTCGCTTTGATTTTCTTATCTGGGAGCCGTATTGAAATAAATCAATAAAATGATCATGTTCACAAAGTTCAGATTGCTAGGCTTGTCGCTGAGAACGTAAACTTATTAGCTTCAGTAAAGTTAAAGCCGGCCGTGTGTGTATATTCGGAAATGGCAATGCCATCTTCACTAGTGATCGAACGTCCGTGTAAAAATGTCAAACTTAATGATAGGAATTCCACGAAAACGACCAACTTTAGTTCTGCAAGGTATGTTGTGGAAGTTTGGTGGACATTCGGAAAGATTACCATGCAGAAGTCAGGGCCGATTTTCGAGAATTCTGAATGCATTTCTCTCACTTACAGTATGTCGTTGACCATGTCAGAAATCGGGACGGAAAAGACAACAAATCAAAAAAAATGCATAGAAACAGATTAAATTATTTGTCACTATCACTAGGCAGGTTGCAGGGGAACGATAGCTCAAGGTCGGCAAGATACACTGAAAAGAAAGCTCTGAGGCAATAAAAACGCCATAGTTTAAACACACAGACGATAATATCTGATATCTAGAGAGTGTTAGAGGGTAAGTAGGCCGAGGAACTCAAAGGATAATACCAAAAAGAGGAACATTGCGGAAAGTGCGTAATTTTTAGGGTAAGAAGGATGAGACAAGTTGACGATATGGTCAGAAAGCATGGAAGAGTTTTGGTGAAAGGTTAGTTTGTGCGGAGGGGTTTACTGCGTTTTAACGGGTCAAAGAGAGTCACCGTAAGTTCATCACCGGTGGATACGGCGTGTCATGCCACTGCACTGTCGCATATTTGATCACTGAACCAACCATCTTGATTCCTTCTCCCTGAAATCACATGCTCCCATCTTATGTAGTGATCATTGTTTGCTCCTGTTAAGAGCCGAGATGTACTCTCGACCAGTCTTCCATTTCTTCAAGCAGACAAATCAAATCTAAACTTGCCTTCGTATTTTACACACAACAGACTTACTCTTCTTCGGAAATCTTTTTGCACACATCTGTTTGTTTCTCTTTTGAACCCCAGCACCATGACAATGTCAAACTTTTTGCAGAGACGGCCAAAGTGATCGCTGATATTTGCTGCCCCTTAGAAGCGCTCTTAATCTCAGATGTCCTCATCTCCTCCCAGGCACTGAAATCTCTAAGGAGACCCAAAGAGCACTTCTACAGGTCGCGTAGTAACACATATGTGCGATACATTTCCACCTTAACAAAAGCTGAAACCAAACGTATGGACACGACATTCGCCAATCAACTGTCGAGTAGTAACAACGACCGGTCCTTATGACAAGGCATTCGACTGTTGTGTGGGAAGAACAAGAGACATGAAATGTTCTGCTTACGTCAAAATCATTAATCAGGCTTTCGCCCACCCTTCTATGTTTTCACATGAGGTAAGCACCCAACAGTATTAAGCTTTTGAGGTAAAAATGACTCAATTAGAGTCCAGAGGGGAAAATAATCAAGACAAATGCATCTATCGAACTTTGCGGCACTGTTTAATGACTTGCAGACAGACTGCACTGACTATGATATTGCCTCAAGGGTGTTTCTATGAGGTGCACAGGAGAAGTGAAAGCGGTCGACTAGCGTCTCAGATTACTTTCCGGGATGACCGAGCCTGACAAAGTCAGCGAGTTTAAAATGTGGAGATAAGAACACTGGGACGGAATTCTTTAGAGACAATAATCGATACTGCCTTCACGGAAATCGGTGCAATCACTATTGCTTTTAAACAAGCCGAATTTCCACATGAATGCAGTTTTTATGTAAAGGCTCATTAATTCAAGCAGAACGTGGGAACCATGTCTATGAGCACTTGAAAATAAGGAGATTAGCCCTGCACTGGCTGCTGACTTCGCATCTTTGAGCAATTTAATGGTCACACACTTATCTATATGTTCCAGACCATCAAAATCAGTGAAATAATGTGATGACCAAATAGACGTGATATGTTAACTACATGCCGCATCGGGAAAATAAGATTAGACTAGTGAACAAACGGAATACTTTTCTTCCTGCCTCCAAACTATCACAAAAAATTAGCCAAATTACATTCGAAATACAGTTTGCCGACTTGGTATTAATCGCAATATAACCGAAGCTCAATATAAAATGCATTAAGGTGAAATCGCAAAGTAGGCAGTATTTTAGGAATGAAAGCCGTGGTCATCAGAAGGTTCCGTTTCGGAGAATTCGACAGTCTCTGGCGAATTTGGACCCACGAACTTCGGGCTAAGTTTCCACGAAGTTCTCTGCTTTACCGCCAACATTCGGAGTTACAGCTAGTAAATCTTTGCGCACGTTGGGCTTTGCGATGTCATATGCGGAGCCAGTTCTGAACAGCTATATGACGTTTTGTATAAAGTTCAGTTTAATTCGGACAACCATTAACCTTGCACTAGTGTGTTCTGCTTGTTGTTGCTACTTCACAGCATCACGTGATGAAACAGAAACAGGACAGAGAATATTTAACGATAGACTGCAAAGTAGTGGTCTAAAGAATTATACAGAAGAAGGGTTTCGAATAACAGAAAGGCGCTAGCTGCGGCACTAAGCCATGTCACCTACTGTCCCCAATTGTTGCTTCGGAGGATACGATGGATGCCTATCCGGTAGTCTAACTGCGCCTATACCACCCAGTCCAATGATTAAATCTTCCATGCTTTTTGCCCATTTCATCGATTGCCCATCGCAAACCATCTTCTAATCATTACCTGCATTGAATATCAACTTGCAATGAGACAGACGTTCGGTGGACATGCGCAAAATACGTCTCAACCAACTTAACCTATTTTCATCTACACTGGACCCTAGGACCCAGTATCTTACACCTAACTTCTAAGTTACCCAAAAAATTCTCTCATCATATTCTTTCAATATTGCCAGTACAACGGTATCCAAACGCCCAAATCCTTCTCATATCTTCTGCTGTCAAAAGCTATGTCTGGGTGTCGCAGAGCAACATTGACTTCACTGCTGCCGAGTACACTCGACCTTTAATCGATGAAGCTGTATTGTCATGTAGAGTATTGTCTTGTGTTTACCTGTGCAAATATAAGTATAATTCTAATTGGACTTTGACACTTGGAACATGAATACTATTGCCCCCAACTTTCTGACTTCAAAGTGTCTACCACCCTGAGAATGACCGAGCAAAGAGGGAAGAGTAAAATGCAGTCGAAAGGGAAAACGTCAAAACGCAAGATTTTTTGGCATGTTGTTGCGTAGACTGTTTACGTACTTACCCGGGTACCGTTGGCTTCTGTATTGTTTTGGCGCAATCCATCATTCACGGCGTACGTTCTGCACAATTTTGTTGAGTCACATTCCGTGTATCTTTACAATGCTTGCAAAACCAAAGGACAAAACAGTTAATCCACAGTTAAAATAATTGCCTATCATAATAAATTGTCCCATAGTTTTGCCAAATTACAAATATTTTACTCCAATCAAATAAGCTCGTTCGAATTTCATAAACTGTAGGTAGCCCCATATCTCGGCCAGGCCCTTAATGATCTTGAATGCCTGTATTAATTCGCCTATTTATCTACGCCTTTCCAGGGAGCACAAGCCGAGCGCCCTCAGCATCGGCTCATGTCTCATGTGCCACAAATGACCAAACGCCGAACCCTTTCCAGCATCTTACCATCTCTCACCAAATACGATCGCCATGCCTGGACACAGTATTCCAAGTGCGTTCTGAAAAACGCCTTGAACAGCGGCAGAGGAACGCTAGGCTACCTAGATCCTACGGTCCTCCTAAGTTGGCGGAGGGCTCACCATGCGTTCTTGACTGCCTTTTGACATTGCAGGCTAGGTTTGAAGTCCGCAGTCGGGCATATACCGAGGTCTCTTGCTTGCTGAGTTTGATCCATGGCGACCTGATGCCCACGGAGTTTGTGTTGAGGCTCATATGGGGCAAAGCATCTTCTACCCCCTTCTCTCAAAGATGAGGATAAGGATGAAAATAAATGTAGACGTCGACGACTGCAGAGATAAATGTCTGGGTATATATGTACATTTATACACACCCATTTGCATATGTGAATTTATACGTGCACTGAATTGGAACTATTATTTTCCGCTAAGGCAACAAATTGATGTGTTAGTTTTCCAGTTGTAAACCCGAAAAATAGCCGGAAATTATGCTGTAGCATAGCCGGACCAAAGTGCAAATGGGTACGGAAATTCGAAGTTTGGTGATGGTCAATTAGTCTTTCGGTGCACAAAATAAAATACCATTATTATTTCGTGCTTTGCAAATGCAATTTGAAGAAATGATGGTATACATAACACGAAAAAGTAAAGAAGCAAATAGTCGAAGTGGGGAATTTCTTTGAAAAAAAACAGGGCTGTATTGGTCACACTATAAATATTAAACGTACGGACCGTACACTGAAAATTTGCAGTGGCTGGTTGAAAAAAATATTTATTTCAAGGTTGCGGGTTGGGTAATGACTACAAAGTATTTAAAAAGCATTCCTTTTTATCGCACGACCTCAAACATGATAAATATAATGAAGAATATATGCAGTGTGCTCCGTAGTTTATTTCTCAAAAGGCAAGCTAATAAGGATAAAATACTTCTTTCAGTTCCATACATTGAGGTTCGACTTCCAATATTAAGATTATTTCCAACAAAGCAATAATCAATATCGATGACGAAGTTAGTACTAAGATCGTCTTTAAACAAACCACTGTAAACGTGAAAGGTAAATTCATTTTTTATAAAAATATATGCGAGTGGAAGAAGCTCCTGTGATATCGAAAATGTTTATTAAATTATTACAAAGGTTCGTTCGGATTCAAACCGATCTGCGAATATCCTGGCAAAGATTCACGAGGAGAAACGATTTCACTTGGTGGTTTCAGTAAATTTTCGTCATCCTCATGGGTGTCACGTGGTTTGTTCAGACGGGTAAAATCATTCGCTATCTTCCATTGTCTATGCAAAAGGAAAGAAGCCCCGATGATGACGCATGAACCCGGCACCATGAATAGTAAACCGAACGGTAGAAAAAGGTCTTTATTAGTGCGGTCAAAAGTGTAGGGCCTTCCAAAGAAAAGGAATAAAAATCCCACCAAAAATATAACACATCCAACACAAAAGAGTTTGTAGATGTTCTTCAGTTTTTTATAGTTTTGCAGTTCGATAACGTTTATGTCCATCACAAGGAAATTATTTCATTCCCGCGGGTATGAACGGTAAACAGTTAACAACCCAGTCGAGGGTTAAAACACAGTTAACGTCAGTTTCTATCGCAGGTAGATTGCCGGATGTTAAGGCGAGATGCCTGATCTTCCAGATTTTTGCGACGGGGGCTGTTTGGATTAGACGGTGTTTGGACAACAGGAGAGTAGAACCCCTCTTCTGTCCCCGTGGTGGAGTTGCTAATCTTGTGTGGGACTCAAACTCTCATCTTCATAACCTTCAAAGAAGAAAATTAATAACGCAGGTTCCCATAGACCATCAAGGTCAGCCCTACGACCAATACGCTGTCTTCCCCAAACACAGATAACCGTGCGTTGCCTATCGTCCCTTTGAATTCGTGAATTGATCCCACTCCGGCCACTTTCTCTGGTACCTTGTTCCACCCATTCACCACTACAATAGCACACGGTTAGCTCGTCAACTCTGCAGTTAAGAGCTCTCTCATAGTCGTTTTCTTGTTTCCTCTTACGGTTTCATTCCCCCTAATCTGGAATAGGGCTCCACATTGACCCTGAACCAGGAACAGTCCTTTAGTGATCATGATCACTTTCACCACGTTGCTCCGTGGAAAACAAGTGGAAGGCTTCCGGCTATTGCCCAAATCCTTTAGCCTCAGGTGTCAAAACCAGGGTGAAGAAACGCACCGAACCTGTTCCAGCATTCTGAAATCTCTTACCAAATACAGACACCATGCATGGACACTACTCTAAATGCGGTCGGGCGAGCGCCCTGAACAGCCGCAGAAGAACCTTGAGCCTCTTGGATTATATAGTCCTCACACGTTGGTGTAGGGTGCACCACGCATTTTTCACCGTTGTCTGACATTGCAGATTAGGTTCGAAGTCCGCATTCACTGATATCTTGAACCCCTTTGGATTGCGCGTTTCTTCCACCGCGACCTGATTCCCGGGTGAATCCATGTGGCTAGCGACACTAGCTCCTCCTTCCAAGAGCCACTTGCACTTTCTCATGCTTCCATGAAGATCCGAATTTACCGGCCAGCGGTAAACTTTATCCAGATTTATCTCGATTGCTCCGCTGTTTGTTGCCCCTGAGAGTTTGATGCCATCTCCAATCATGAAACGCAGACTCTCCAACCCATTGGTTATGCCGCTGACATGCAACAGCCCTGAGCGAGACCCATGAAGCGCCGCGCTGCGCAGTACTTCTGTGTCTGGTGGACAACCCCGAGACTTTCCCTGAAAGTTCTATTCTTCAAACTCTGTGCTATCCAGTTACCTACAAAGCCATCACCTGTAAAGCCCCCATACTCTGGTCAGGGAATCTGTTGACTTTAATGAAGGCCTACTGGAATTCCAAATATCAAACATCTGGTCTTTCGCCTCTGTGCTTTATACTTACTGCTTCGTTCGGGAAGCAAATCAAGGCGGTCAGAGGCGAACGTTTGCACCATAAACCATGTTGATTTTTCGCCACTGGCTTAGTTTCTTCCGTTTTTTGGCTAGCCTGCAGAACATGGCCGGTTCGTGCGCTTTTACCATGGTAAATGTCAGATTTACCGGTCTATAGCCACACAGCTATCTCAAATGGCCTCCTCAATTCACTGGTGTGACTGTCGACGTGAACCAATCATCAAAAAGCCGCCCTTCATCCGGGGATGCATATGAAAACAAGTTGAATGTCTTTGCCATTTGTAACGCATTTTTAAGGAAACGCCTCCGCAAAACACTTTTAGATCTGAATTCATGAGATCAATAGCGCACAAATGAATTTCATGCTTCATCCGGTGCATGCTTTTATTTGCCTGAAATTTAATTCGCTCACAATCACCGCGCGATTTTGACACTCACTTTTTCGGGACCCGCATGAGCCACGTGCTCACTTCCGTACAGCCACCTACGATCATTTTTGAGCTTTTGTGATCGCATAGTCAAGGCTTATTTGCACTTTTATATCTACCAACTTCATGATCTGATGTCGTAAATTTTGCGGAGCAACTTTCTTCTCAATTTAGGATCTGCTTTTGGCTACGCATTGCTCAGACTCTGTGCCCATTCCAACCGATGTTAACTTCTACTGGACCCAAGGCACGGAATTCTTGTCCTCCTACCAACATTCCTACGGGTGGCACGGCTAGGCCGACTAGCTGATAGCAAGGCATAGGCACACGTTCGGCGAATTGCTAGGAGACCGAAGGTATTTTGAAGGCAAACCGTGTGGTCGAAGATTTCTTTGTGCCAGCCATTCCCCCCTCTGGTCCACTCACCGACCCCGCGGTAAGTATAAAACCTCTGCTTCCAATGCACTTCTGTTTGGCTTACCTATCAAAGGCTCACAAAATTAAATGCATCCAAAATTCGTTACACCTATTTTCAAAAATGAAACGAATGAAGACGTCTCTGATTCTGATCATATGGTTTTCATCCCTTACCAATGTCCATCTTCTAACAGGTGTCTCTTATCTTTTCAGACTGTACTACCTGTCCTTCAGTCTAATTTGCCAACGGGCTTCACTCTTTATTAGGTTTTTTTTCAATTTATTCCTTTTCCTCCAGCACCACTCCTCATCCTTATAGCGTTTGAGCCGGCAATTTTGCCGTTAACCTGGTTCCGTAGACAAATCTTAACCGCATTTTTGCTCTTCACAACATCAACTCTTAGATTACTCCCTGCATGTCACCTCCTCAAGCCGAGTTACCCATCATGCTTCCACACGTATAAGAACATTTCTGGTGACTCTTGACTCCTGTCCTTGTGGACTGTTTCTGTGATTTCGCCGACTAAATATCGATTGTGGATGCATTGAAAACACTTTTTGTTATCCCGATCCGTTGATCAAGACAAACACCTTATTGGGAAAGCCTGATGTTACGCTCGTTTTGCCTCTGATACTTAGGTAATTCAAGCTGCTTGCGCACCTTTAATCTCCCAACCGCATTCATTATTCAAAATCTCTTCCGCCGTGAATTTTCCGTGCCATTTTTGAACTCATTGACTTTTCATTGGGCATGTCTCTCATGATTCGAGTAGTGTACTTTTTATTATCATAATTCTTACAAAGCTTCCATCAGAATAAACACTTCAACTGTCGTTTTGCTCTTTCCAGGCACTGCTGTGACTCTTCGGCATTCAACGTAGAAGGTAAAATTGACACTCGCACGATTTCACAGTCAAGGCGGTGTACAAATCAGGCTAGACCAACTTATTGTTGGTCCTACTATTGACAGCCTAGAAGACACCAAAAGATATCGGTCATCATGAGCAATCTGAAATTGGGTGAAAATTCCAATTTTAATCTTTTTAATTTCATTTTGTTATTGAAGCAACAATGCACATCATTTTTCAAGAACAGTGCCTCGGTCAATGGAGGGCCGCTAAGTGGGTAGTTTGCAGGCTCCAGAAGGATTCGGAGCCGCGACATTCGCGTCCAGACTTCCCTATCTCATCCGCTTGACCACAACCGGCCACTTAAATCGGGGTAAAAATATTGCAATTCCGCCTAGGAAGTTCCTCTCAGATTGGATGAAGTTACATCTATTGAAATATTCAAATCAACAAAATTCAAAGTAATCCTTTTCTTTCTTCTTATTGATGTCTTTCCCCTCTTAATAAAGTTTTCATTTTGTAAAACGAACTTGTGTGATATAGAAACAACGCCTGTTAGCCAGCTTATGAAAATCTATCCCAAGGACAAAACGTAAGTGCGGATTTTAGAAAAGGGCGTCCTAACTCAGGTACCCAGAAGCCACTTTTCCCATGGATAGCGGAGCGAAATGTCCTATTTAAGTCTTACTTTCCGATTTTGTAGACCGTTCCACAAGGGCAGTGGAGTTTACAGTGATCATAGCGACATAACAGGCTAGTGGCCAAGCTCGTGCACATGAGCTGCAAGTAGTAAATATGAATCATACAATTAATTTTCAACATTGCAATTGCTGCTGCACTTGAGGATTACCCGTCTTTGGCGACAAAAGAAGACGGCGCAGAGGGGATCCAGAGCTGAATGCTAACGGTTTTAACATAACAAATAAGGGAGTCATGTAAACTGACTTCAGTCACTTGCCAGTTTTTCATTGTAAGTTCCAGGGTAACTTAGGAAAGGGATTAAGCGAGCTGATGAAGACACTGGAGCAGGTCACAAAACTTCTAACTTCCTCTGCAATTCTTAGGATACTTATTGTTTCCCTGTTCGAAATCACAGTCTTTATTATGTTGCACTAGCTCCATATTTAGTACCAATATTTTGTGTACACCTGCGAGCGAGCTCTTTTCTCTATAGTGACTGATCACCACAAAAGCTGCACAAGTTGAGGTTTTTTCACCGGTTCACACTGCAATAGGTCGATGGATGCCACCATATTTGGTGACAGTTAAAAATATGCAAATTACCTGGGAATTGACTTTCCCCGTCACTATGCTGCCGTTTCATAAGCAGTAATTTCACTGTTCCATAGACGAACATCAATTGCTTACTTTGACAGGGATTTTTTGTCCTTACAGTAAGAGTATATTTGTGTGATCTGATAGCGTCTGGATGCCCATTCAGTTATAATGGCTGCGGCTTATGAGAGCAACGGTGCTCACCAAAGGCTCAGAAAATTGGAGCACCTTCCTTGCCACAGTTGCTGACATGCTACTAACTTGCTTTTCCAATTCCTAGGCACCGCATAATCGGTGAGTGGACTGGGGGCTGTGGTGTACCCTCGTTCATCTACTTCCTCCGATGAATACGCATTGGTGCTCATGTTCATGTCCATATTCCCTACAAACCCGTCTCAAAATGCTTATTATCGACGTCCAGGCAGTTCGTCGTGGAGGTGCCGCAGGTCTTCGCCCATTGCATTTTGTGGGCAAGCCATATATATCTGTGAGCACTTTAACTGTGCAGTAAGTAAGCCACTGGCTCCAGATTGCTGCTAGTAACGGCAGCTGGGACCCTATGAAAGTTGTCTCCGGTAGACAGAAACATCAGAAATTCCATGCATCATTGCACCCCAAGTATGTCGTTCTTTGGAAGATCCAGCAGACCTAAAAGCAGGCTCTTCGTGTCTAACGAGAAGTCAAATCGGCAGAATAACCTTAAGTTCCGCGGCAAAGCCCGTTGAATGCATTTTACTGCTTCTTACATAGACTAACAACCGCATTAGTACATTCACGATTTAACGCACATATTTCCACATTTTGCAGTATGACGTATATAACTCTTGGTAAATTCATTTGGGGACAGTGCGCAGAACTGTTATAAATCCTTATTAAAGCGGCGTACTTTTTAAATGCTTCGAAAGGTCTAGCACGATGCATAATCAAGTGTTGTGGGGTTGTTGGAATTGAAAGAGAAAGCGATTAAAATATGAAAAAAGTAATTTTCCCAGTTTACTCATGTCTTTCCCGTAAATACCGGGCGATATTCTGCGCGGAACACAGACCTATGCACTCCAATTTTAAGCATCGCAGAGAAGATCAAATGCATGACTTCGGGAATTTCAAGATACGATCACAGTAATCCGATTTAACGAAGGGATAATAGAAATAACAATAATGTGATTTTCTCGATTTGCGAGAGGCATGCGCATGGAAATGTTAAATATTTATAGGAATGATGCGGACGAGAAGCGAGTAAGAGAAATCAAAATGGATAAGGGTATGAGTGCAATTTTCGGAAGCTTGCTTGAAGTTACAGTCATATACTACAAGGAAAAATCATGGAATTCAGAAATCAAAACTAAAATACCATCTCACAAGGATACACAGAGAATCCTGAGACCGCCCGTGAGTAGCAGAATGCGAGTGATTCCGGGTTTAAGTGCACCAAGTGTGCGTATAGCTGGCTCAAAACTTAACCGGAGCTCCATCGCGGATGTCAGAATATGGTCACAGTCCAAAAAACATGGAGAGCTTCGCGTAATGGAAGGAGATTTTAAGCTATAGAGACGAATCACAGCAACAATATGATGGAGGTTAGTCAAAACTGTCTACACATTAGAAAGGATTTCGAGCCGAGTCTGCGGCACGTGACATCAGCCTTCATTTCCGTGCCACTTCCTTTAAGTACAGGAGTGCCCACGCACACCAGAGCGGTGGGTATCCTCACTTGACCATGGTACCTGAAATACTCACCCCCACTACCAACCGCATGCATTACTTGTCACCATCGCCTCTCCCTATGCAAATAAATTTTACTCGTTTAAATAACTGTGCATCAAACAAATCCAAACGACTCTCTCCGACCGAGAGAAGATCGACATCCTGAATTCTTTCCCTCCATTCCTCGCTGGTACTCCGTTTCCACCCCTGATATTTCGGAACCCTTTTCTTCTTTCTCCTTGAACAAATAGTCCCAAGTAGTTTTGTTCTTCTCTGTAACAGTCCCAATATTCCCGACCAATTCTTGGGCATAAACGGCATGACCATGTAGGCTAAATTGTAATTCATGATTTTTACACTGTGAATGTAGTGGGTTCCTAGGGCCACTCTGCCTCTTAAAGCTTGCTCTGTAATTCATATCCACTGCAGCCGTTCTTGCCCAAAACCTCTCCAAATATCGATTAGCTTTCGTCTACACATGTGAGTAGACAATCCACATGCTGGCTTATACCGGGAACCTAACTACATACTTATTAAACCGGGCTGTGGACAGTATATGCCATCATTTTGGACTAAACTATGCCCCTCAGTACTTTTGCCATTCTGAGCCGCTAGCATGGGTGACATTTTCTTAATTCTCAGTTGGCAGCGATGCCAGACCGCTGATCATTCCTTTTCTTTTCGTTGCAGGCCATCAAAAGCTGCTCAATTATATACAATGGCCTCCCACACTGGTCACCGCGGCTTCCGCCCGTCTTGGATTATCCGCACTGTGAAACCTGTTATAAGGCTCGCCCAATCAATACTATACTCATATTCTTTAGTCCACATCCCGAGAACACTGGCTTCACCACAATAATGCGAGGTGCGGACAAATCCACCGCTTTCGCTGGCGTACATCAGGCGGGCAGGTCGGCTGCCGCAATGTGCGGGTACAAATAGGTCGGTAGAAAACAACTCCCGCGATCACCTCTCAACAGTCTTTTTCAGGTTGGGTGAGAAAAACCGGACAGCCTCATACAGTAGCACTGTTGTGGTAACAGCTATCAAATTCTAACGCTGTGCGCGCACACTTTGGTTTCATAATAATAATGTACTTTTTTCAATTTGCGACAGCCACGCGGAAGGCAAGATCAAAATGGTGCAAAGAAGGCATACGAAAATCAGAAGCCAAACACACAATGCAATGTTTTCACTCAAAAGATCGCAACAGGCAATGTGATTTGCTAGGCACGAGGTTTCGAGTTCAAAATCAAACTCACATAATCATTCGCAAAGATTATTTTGTGACTAACTACCAGTCCTGCACTGCGAGTAATACTGTGTTTGAATGCACCGAAGGTGCGTATCGCGGGCGCAAATTATGGCTGGAAGGCAGTGACCATCGCCGCGCGTTGGCCGGGATCCTCGAAAATTGAGAGGGTTATATGGTAAAGGGTGGGATCAATGGGAATATGATAACGGAACGGAGATGAGTCGAAACCAGACTGGATATTATTTGAGGCAGCGTAAAACGCAAAATATCTGAAAGCACAGTCCGTTGAGCAAGGAAAGCGGCGACACCGGATGCGACTTGTGTAATAGTAAGACTAACCTATGAGGTATGTTTTGAGCAAATTTGAGTTCAGGAATTTCAGCTTCGTCCAGAGAAGAAGGTGGGGTTGGCAAAATAAAAGAAGGAAAACCGGAATAAAATGGGACAGCGTATGATGGACTCGTGTGGAGAACTGTTACCAGGAGCATCGGTCTATTTTCGAATTCCACAGACGAGAATAGAGGTTGATGAAAAATGACGGTCCACAGCTGTTTTCGAATTTCAAGATGCGCTGTGAAAGTCAGTTTATATCAGATGCCAACAAAAATGTTGTTCTTCATGAGTCCGGTTTGTACGGTTTTGGCAGAAGAATTTTGGGAAGAGGCAAGAGTAAGCCAGTACAACATGGTGCACGTGAACGTAGGAACTAGAGGGTTGATGACCACAACAGTGCTAGTGGGTGGGGCTAATCGATTTCCGGCCTCACAAACTCACCGTTTTAGGGTGAACGAACGTGGTGTAATCCGCCAACCCAGTTGCACCTGCACACCGCTGCAGCCAAGCTTCCTGGCAGATTTGCACCAGCCAACGCGATGAATATGACCGCGCACCGCAATATTTTGGTAACGCCGGTGCACTGGTGGTTTGGAGGATAGACTTCAAATACGGTATGGGTAGGTTAAGGGAGACGTCATTTTCCCGGATCGGATAATCACCATAACATGTGGTGTGTTTCTATCCAAGCAGAACTATGCGTCTTGGAATAGAAAGAAAAAAGGCGGTCAGCAGCCTGGCCTAGCTGCCAGCTGCGGATTAAGAGGTGATCAATCTTACCAGCAGCTCAGATAAGAAATTTACATATGGATGGTGGATGATGGATGAGCAATCAGGGTTTTCTTTTTTGTATTTTCTCCTTTTAATAGTTGAGCAAGCTAATCTAGTGTGTGAATCGTCTACGCTATGGGTAAGGAGAATAAACCAGTATTTTACAGCAAGGACAGAGTACAACTGCTGCAGATATAAATAGTGGTCGAGCTACAGTTACAGATGTATTAAGGATTGACTAATTTCAGCTTGGAAATCATGGATTACATTTCACTCCAGAAGAACGTACCTTTTGAAATCAAGAAATGGTCGAAGCCAGCGGTTATGGTAGATGGAGACAGTCACTGCGAGAAGAAAAGATACCACGTGGGACTCTATGTTCGTGGCGGTGGTAGGAGACCTGAATTGTCTAAAACGGAGAGAGGTATTGATGAAGAGTGGGAAGGAAGAATTCAAGATGTTAGCCTTAATTCGTCCGGAGGGTATCGTTTGGGTTCGTCAGAATCAAGGTGATTTCTGCGGGACAGAGTCATTTGCTTGGACAGAAGAGTCAATGAAAAGTAAGGGTGAAGATGATAGTGAATGTTTTTTCACAAAAAAGTGACCGCTTATGGTTGCCACACCGCTTTATTGACGGTGTTTGAATTAGTTAGGTGAGTGGGTGGGAGAGAGCTGTGGGTGAGCAATCCAATACGCAGTTAGAACGGCAAGGTTTGCGGCTATGAATTCAGACTATTGAGTAATATTTACCGCTTTTGAAGGCAGAATAGTGGTGAAATGTAGACGACGTGAAATTTCACGTATATAAGTGCCATGCGCTGGTGCCGGGGATCTGTTTGAATTGAGAGAGACAAGGCTGTTTCCTATATGATATGAGTAAGGAGATTTACTCCTCTTTCCGCAACGAACGAAAAGATGACATCAATGAGTATTTCAGAAGCCCGCTCCAGTTCCCTATACTCGATCCTCAAGTGAACATGAGTAGTATAGAAGAGTGAAAAAGGGGACAGCAGCTACTCTACGTACGTCATTTTTAATTGCAATAGGTAATAGTGACAAAATGCCTAACTAATGGGGGAATTTGTTCCATAATGACAAATATCTAACAATAAAGAAGTTGGCTCTAACGAAAGTCTTCGGAACCGGGCGGGTAATAGTGGAATCCGCATTTTGGAGAGATCATGGGTGTGAGGTTCTAACACGAGGTGCAGAGAGGCAGCTGTCCCTTGTAATAATATTGTTGAAGAGTTCAAGGTTACTCTTATGAGTCGGAGCCACAACGAATCTAATTTCAGCGACTCACAGCGTTCCATCTGATTTAGGCTTTTAGGGTAGCCTATCAACTGGTTGGTAAATGCACGCTGGACGTTTTCCATCGCCACTCTGTCGCATTGCCTCATGTTAGAGCAGACTGGAGAGCAATACTCTAGAATGGGTCTGATGTGTGTCCTAAAAAGATTTAGTTTGCTTTCGTTCCACTTCAGAGGTTTTGTAACAGCTCCACTGATTTATTTGCTTTCGCCACTTGTGCGAGGGCATGCTCCGAGAAGTTTAAGGTGCAGGAATAATTTAGGCCTAGGGGATGCTTTGGGTTCCAAGCTTGAATTCTCTTCGGGGTATAACGCATTGTACCCCGTGATGCTGCTTTTTTCGGCAGAGAATTTCATCATGCAGTCGTTTGCCCAGGAGTTGAGTGAAGCCAAGTCTTGCGATGTTACTTATTGTGAACTCTAAAGCTTCGGGGCGAAAGGTGTAAGCAATTTTGATATCGTCTGCGAATAGAAACGGAGTGTGGTTTCGAATAACATTGTAGACATCCTTAACGAACAACAGGAACAGCAGGGGCCCAGAGCTCTCCCGTGGATTACACCGCTGGACACAAATCTAGGTTCAGATATCAAGCCCTCTACTTGCACTGTCTGCTTTCTAAATAACAGGTAAAAGAAAACCGTGACACCATTGGATCCACAGTGCCGTAGGATGCCATTTTATTTAGCAACCTAGGGTGGGGTACTCTGTCGAAAGCTTTCCTTATGTCTAAAACGATTACTAAAACTAGCCTCCCAGTGCTCAGACCCTCAGTGATAGCATACAGGCAGTCAGTCATGCAAGCAGCGCGGGATTTCTTACAAAGAAAGCCATGCTCTTCACGGCTAATAAGTTTACGTTCCAGAAGGCAGGCTATAAGACTATTCTTACTCAGACGTTCCATGATCCTGGAGGCTATAGGGGTGTGGTTCATTGGGCGATAGTTTGCGGGGTCAGAGCGCGTGCGCTTTTGTGATCAAGTATAATCACAGAGGGTTTCTACTGTGATGGGAATGTGTGGCGCTGAACGAACAAGTTAAAGATGTTCGCTAACAAAATTGGGATACCGCGCCCAGCTAATGTGACGGCAGCCGGGGGCAATGAATCGGATCCAGAGTGGTAGCCAATTTGGTTCTGGCTTCATCTTGCTCCCTCGAAAATATCTTCTGACAAACGTTTGCGACAAATAGAACTCATGTGGAGGAACGTTTATTGGCATTTGATGTGTGTTGTTATGTTGCACTCACCTGAACATTCTTCATCAAAACGGCTGGAGACCATCATTTTCCATGAAACTTCCTCCCGGCCTGCCAAATTTGGAAACAAACTGCGGTTTCCTGATACCAAAGTTGATAAGAGTTCACCAGGCACCGCCTTATCTGAACCCCGTGTCCATTCCTTTCCCAATTACATGATCACTGGACGCAGCTGAAAATCGGAAAATAGGAACCAGCCACAAAGAAACCCCTCAAACTAGACATGCGACAACACACGTTATCCCAAGACAGTGTCTCCAACTACCTGAAATAACTGCGGTTCCACTTTTGCCGACCATGCGTCCCGCCAGAACTTTCCCCTAAATCTCCTGTTTCGTGTTATAAGGCGTTTCCCTTCTCCCCACAGGCTATCTCTTCTACCATGCAGATTTTCGTGTCTATTTACATCACTCTTGAATCTCGCCACAATAAGGGACCAATCAGCGGCGTCGTCGACCCATTTCGGTCTGCTGCGTGCATATAGCAGCCTACGACATACACAACAAACAGTGTGGTAGGGTCGAGAATTCAAAATTGATCTCAAATTCACCGCATGTAACTTCGCCACCGATTGTGCTCTCGACCTACAAATATGACTTGGGATACACGCCATTCTCTATTTTATATGCTCTCTGCGTTCTTCTGTGACTATCATTCCATTCCATGGTCATGCGCATTGCATGCCTTCGCGCTATCGTGGAAATGAATATTATTTTTATTGTCATTCTTTCTGGAGATATGTTGCGGTCACAGAAGTCTGCCGCAAATTCTCAAGTTGGCAAGACCTCCGTTGTATCCAGCGCTCCTCCTCTGACCAGCACTAAAGCACGGGATCCTCCTGATGGGCCGAATCATGAGCCTACTGCCATGGTTTCAAATACCCTACCCTGTTCCTGCGGCAGACTACATTGCTCCACATCTTTAAACATCCCATGCTCGGTGACCACTACAGGGACCAACGTACAGACGGTGATCACTGGAAACCCCGGAAAAACCACACTAAGCAGTTTTCACAGTCGGCTTCCCCCGTACTTACGCCGCTCAGTTTTCTGTCCAAGCTCTTCACCACACAAATCTGTTACGAGTCGGTCTGAGAATAAATCTACTGACGGTAGTGGTACCCCACCTTTGCGTATACCAGCAGCGAAAGTGGTAATCCCCGGACGCCATCTCCGTTGGTCGAAACCAATACCGGCAGACGTGGATGAATCTTACTCCCCTTTGCTCATCCAATCACCCCGCAAATGCACCCATCTAAACTTGTCAGCTTTGGTAACTCGAGCTAGCCGCGCTGACCGCATAACCACGCACATTAATGTGGTCTCACCGATGTCCGTTCAGGCAAATACCAGCCACCTGGCGTATACCCTATCTTAGATACTCCCTCAAATTATTCCTCGTCCTTCTGTCAAACAATAGCAAGACGTCCAGCCTAAATAAGTTAAATCCCACAGGAAGCACATACGACTGACCCACTAACCACACAACCCCCAACTTCGTTGGCCATCTTGCTAATCCAATGGGTCAATCTTTCTGTGCATCTCGACTGTCTGCACTCTCGGCACGCTCAACTCGTGTAAGCCATCCCAGTATGAGCTCTGCAAAATCCAAAGGTACCCAAACTCACAAAGGCCAACTAATCGCGGCCTACAGTCACGAGGTGATTGGCGCACTGTACTCAATCCTCCATCCTCATTCGATACCACAGCTGCCACCTTCCAGTATGACACTAATGCCCCTCTAAACATAGGGTCCGCCGTTTGTCCTCCCTAGTTTGATCTACTTAATAATCAACCTCATTTAGATGCATTCTCGCCATTCAAACGCCCTCCTTCCACTCCTTCACGACGAAATACTCACCCCAACTGCCAATATTCTCATAACTTTGCACGATTTACCCCGGCTTCCCCCAGACTACCTGGCGAAATTTGAATAATTGTATTTCGCCTTTTGAGCCAAAACCTATCGTGAGGCCCATTTCCCAATCCACTCTTGTCCAGCGCTTGCACCAATTTCCCCAGCTAGTAAACACTGCTCTTCTCACTCCCACGAAATTCAAAAAAACGCCTATCCCCAAAGTTTCATGCACAAATCTGTCAAACGGCTGTTTACCTGGCATTTTTCCTGCCCCCCTCCCCACCATCCCCCTAGATTTCCAGTTCCGCCATAACAGGGTCGCAATTCGGCCACTTTACACTGCACCACCCCCATAGATACCACATCCCCTGCGCTGGCATCCTCTGACAGCCCACTTGTTAACTCCCAAGCTTCTTCTATCACCTTGGTCTTCGCTCCAAAAATCCCTCAACAAAGACAGTCCCCCGCTGTCCAGTACAATGCCTCTACTGAATTTGGTCCCTTATCAGAGCTATACATTATCCGTACCCCTTATGTTTCCGTTGATTATTTAATCCCCACCGAAACCACCCCTTGGATAACACTTGGACTTAAATGTTTCGTTGAATTTTCCCTACTCATCCTGAACTGCCGCTCAATGGCTCACAAAGTAGACGAGCCAGGATTGTTGGCAGCCAGAAACTCTGTACGATATTATCTTGATAACAGAGACTCGGTTAACAGACCACAGCTCTATCTCGTCTTTTTCTTTGGCGCGTTACACGCCCTATCAAACCAATAAATCAATTTGTATAGGGGGCGATTGCTTAACCTTAGTGAAGCAGCCATGCAAAGTTTCCGGTCTCCATCACCTACTGCTTGTTTCTATCCCTGATACCCTTTGGCTTCTGATAAAACTAGGTCCCAATCCTCACAGGATGGCATACCGACCACCAAATCCCATTTATTCCAATATTTCTCGTCTCATCCAAACATTCACCCGTCATTCTGGTCCCCTTTTCAGCTGTAAGATATTTGTGGATGACTTCAGTGCCCCTAAAATTTGTTGTTCCGCTTTATCCGCTCCACCTGCCTTAATTGACTTTATTTCTGAAACGCATGCTGAAGGATGGACTCAGCATTTGACCACGTCCGCAATACTTCACGATATTTTAGACCTAGTCTTTATGCATAGCACTGATAATGTTAGGGTTTCAGCGCTAAAACGCTTCCTTGGTAGTGACCACAAGATGGCCACGTGTAGCTTTCCTCTCCGTAACAAATCTTCCTCGCCCATATGTACCGCGATGCCGCTTCTTCCTATATGTCGACTCGTTGGGACAAGATCCATGGAGCTCTGCCTAACACTGACGAATCCAACTTCTTTTTATCCAGTGGCCCGCAGTGTGCGGCAGACAACCTCTAGTCAAAACGTCGTTCTGCTGTTAATCGCTTGTCCACCCAATCACTCAACATAAACCCAAGAAGCCTAGCAAGGTTTGCCAACTCCAGATGAAACGTTTGAAGCTTACAAAAATCTTCGACAAAACGGAGGACCTCCTGCTCTTAATGGAAGTCAAGTGCTTGCAGCTAGAACTCATCATGGAGTCCGAACTGAGGTTTAAATGGCAGGAAATGCTAGTTCTTGGGTCGCGTAACCATTTCGAAAGACTAACCGTAATTTTAAAGCTCGCTCGCAGCCCAAATCGTCAGCTATTCCAAACTTCATCATATTTAATAGCTTACGCATCGGGTCCCCTGTAGACGTCGCAGAAGCATTCAATAAATATTTCTCTTCTAAGCTCACTAATGACAATCTGCCACATTTTGAAGTCCACCCCATGCCAACTTTGTATAGACAATCCTCCATCTCATTCAACTTTGCTGGCATCAACACAGTGATGAAATATGCCCTGCAATCTCACAGGTCTGGCCTTGATGGAATCCCACCATTTATATTTCTCACCGCTGGTCCAGATCTTTCACTGCTCCTTCTAAATATGTTGTCGCTCTCCATTTCTGTCGCTACTTTTTTGTCACAACGAAAAATCTCCCTTATTGTTTCACACCACAAAAAGGGTTCCATGCATGAACCTGAAAACTTTCGCCCCATTAACCACACTTCAGTTCTGTGCAGGCTTGTGGAAAAGATTGTTAAGGAACAGGTGGTTAACTTCCTTACTACTTACAACCTTATCAACCCCTCCAAACACGGCTTCCTCAGGGGCCGATCCTGCATCACCTGTCAGTTTAACTTCTTGAACACGGCTACCCATGGTGCTGGTTCCCACCGGTCGATGGTCAAAACCAATCTAGACGTGTCGAAAGAGCTTGACCGCGTTTCCCACTCCCGACTTCTGGAAAAAATCAGGACTTATGGAATAAGGAACCCATTCTTATCCCGGCTATCATCCTACTTTTCCGATTGCCTTCAGGCAGTCAGTATTAGACTTTGTGTTGCTCACCCTTGTGCCGTTACCAGTGAGGTCATTTGGGGGAAGGTCTTGGTCCTCTCCTATTCCTGCTATACATCAATGAAATTGTTAAAGTCACTCGTCATGGCACACCTTTCCTGTTTGCCGATGGCAGTAAATTAGTTTACTCTTTCGACGCTACCTTATTTAGCTCCACTGTTGCACTTATCGACGAAGACCTAGAGTTCCTTGATAACTAGTGCTCCAAGTGGCTTATGAAGTTCCCTGCTGACAGAAGTCCTCTGATAACATAAACGCCATTTTCCTCCGGGCTCCCTCTCCATTAACAGCATGCTAATTCTTGTATCACGCAGTTAAGGAATTAGTGTTACAATAATCCTGCTCTTTTAACTTCCACGAGCAAGCCCACCATCAGACTGCTGCAGATAAAGGAACCGCCACAATGATCTTAAGGGCGATCCGCACTCAGTAATGCAGAATTATCACCTTCAAGTCCCATGCTAGGCCCCACATCGAGAACTGCCGGATTATCTTCATGCATACGCGAAAAACTGATTAAATTACAATCGAGAATGTGCAGCGGGCGTTCAGTAAAATTCTCCAGGGTCCTTCATCTAACCTAAACTACAGGGCCATATACGAGCTGCTTGAACTTGAACCATTATGGCTTCGTCTAGTCAAATTTAACCTCGCATTTTTGTGTGACATTTCCCGCGTATATTTTCACTCTACTAAGAAAGTCATACATGACGTTGGTGGTCCCCCATATCCATTTCGTAGTAAATATTACTCGCTGAGAATACCTCTGACTGGACTATTGATCAGGGCAAGATTCTTCGCAGTTGCCTAATTTAAAGTGTGGAAAAAACTCCCTGGTTCCCTGCGGTCGTGTCCAAATTTAGCCCAGTTCAAAGCCAAGCTGGCAAACTTACTGGATGTCCCGCTCTTAATTAACCTGACACGAGCTAACTTTGGACTGGACGAGGCCTAAGAAATTGGATAAGAATTTTAGTTAATGACCGCGTCTTTGCTGATATCATCGTCTGGGATTCTGCTTCACTTCTTAATCCCACAGTTTCTAGCGAATCATGCAATTTTTGGCCTCCCTTTTAGTGATGCAACCTATTCATCTGTGGCTTAGGCGATTATTCTTTAAGCTTTTCCCAATGTGGGCTGACGAAACTGTCGAAGTACTTCTTGAGGAATCCATGCTTTTATTGCATCCCGTAATTTTAAACCCCTTCAGCATGTGTAGTCCTCGTTTCTCACGTCATTTTATCCTCTTTACTGGCTTGGAAGGGCCAAATAGGTAGTCCTTGTTAGCCACAAACCTTCAATTACTCAAAAAATGCTACAACGGCACAATTCTAGTCACCGCATTTTACGGAATAGATGCACTGTGTTGCAGTTATGTTGTCGCGATCCAATAATCACCATAACCCCAAGCTGGCACTTAAGCCAGACTTCTTTCCTCTGCTGCGGTTCAGATCTCGCACCTGGAGTAGACGCGCCATTACCGGCTCCGTCCTCGTAGTGGCAATTATAAATGTGCTATCCTGTCACTCCTGCTAGGAACTTAATAGCTAGAACTGGTGCTCGAGTTCTGGCCCGTTCAACCAAAACTACACCGGTTATCGCACTGAATATCTTAACTCGCAATATTGCAATTGCGTAAAACCACGATTACTAATGCCTCCGGAACGGCCTGCGCACCTCATATTCCACAGCCGCACTGATCACTAAGATCAAAAGCTACAACAACAAGAATGAAAACATTATGGATATTCTCGGCTAGTGTATTCAAGGAGTGTTATTACACAAAATTTCTCCTATCTGACGCACTTCCCAATACAGCTTACCGCCATCCGTATGTAAATATGATCACTATTCCTGGTAGCTCCATGTCTGAATCTTCATAGCATTTCCTCCAGATAGTTTGAGACAATCTTGACAGCCTTCCTCTGCTCTCAGCATTTTCTGGCCCTTTGTTGTCAAATACTTGTCTTATCCACTTTATCTGACGTTCCGCCTGGTTTTAACCACTTCCATCCAATTACCGTATTGCCATTGCTCGTCATCTCAGCTCAACGTTTCCGCCCATTACGTAACGCTCCTGGCGTTTGGGGATTCCGACCTTATCTTGACATCCAACGTTGAGCTCCGTCCATGTTGTACGCCAGCAATGGGCACATTTAGGGCACTTGAACACGAAATGATTCATAGTCCGCCGCCTGCAAACAGTCTGAGGAAACTCTTTTTGGTTTCGAAAAACTAATTTTCTGTTTTTGCTCTTCACGGGTATACTTGTTCTGTCTCCATTGCTTTGCAGCATCTCATTTCACTTACCGGTGTGCTTCTGCAATAACTCAAGGTTGCTCCCACCCCGTAAGCCCATTCGATTTCTATCGCTTACGTTTCCTGTGCATCATCCTTGCAAAAATTGATCTTGCCTTGCGCCTTCCTCTCACCAATCGAGAAATACATTTTAATAATGTTATCAATGTTATTATTATTATTCAAGTTTCCTTTGCATCTTACATGTATGCATTTCATCTTGCTATGCGCATGGTTCTAGCAAATCGAGAATTACACAAAGTTATTATTATTGTAATATTATTATTCTTATTACAAAACATGCCAACCATATTTACTGGCTAGGGATGAGAATCCGGCTCATAAAACGCTTGTATAAAAGGAAGTCGGAAGAAGCGGATAACGACGTTGAAGTTTGAATACCAGTGAGCGCAAAATTCAGTTCAAAGTAGGTCGATTGGTTTGTGGCGTATCATTTCGGCCGCTGAATCACAACGAAGGACACTTAGTCAGGCCTGGTTAGAAACATAAAATAGAATTCATCACACTTTGATAAATATCGCTTTTTACAAATTGGGCTAATAATAACAAAAAATAGAACTGAAGATGAGCGAACGTAATAGAGTGATGAACGGAAAGTGAAAATGTGACGGGTGGATTTTTCGGAGTATCCCTTGGATAAAAACAGATACAGCTGCAACACTGGTTATGTACTTCTACAAATCGGCATCAGCGCACCCGGTTCTCACGGATAGTGCAGTGAGATATCACCACGGAATCTCCGACTTGGTACAACAAAGGAGGTAAAACTCAGCAATGAGAGATTCGGGAGTAAACCAGCAGACAGAATGAGACTCGTTGGAGCCTTTTAGAGCAAAAAATTAACTAGCAAGTGATCAGAATTTGGAGGAGTGATGAGCAACAACGCAAAAATGAAATGACCAAGGAGATTTCTGTATTCGCAAAATCGGTAGATTCTTAGCTGAACATTCATATCTGGTAGCAGATCTCATGAAAAATGCACGCTTTATTGAATGTTTAGGACCAGAACGACAGTGCGGGACTCTGTGAATAGATTTTCCGCATTCCAGAAATAATCCCCACAATTTGTCGTGGAAACGGTGATGTCAGCAGGTGTCATATGATACATAGGACGTAATGTAGTTGTCAATTAATCCAGACGTAAATCGTTAGGGGTGCAATTAGATAAATACCCCTGCACACTATGAACATCACGACTCAATCTTTTGAGCCCTGTGTTGAATTGAATTATAAAATTAACTTCCATGACGTTGGCATAGGTAGAGCGTGTGTTAGCAAGATCGCGATGGACAAAAATCATGTGGATAGTTCTTGTGGAAAGGGTTACAGAACGAGATATAAATGGCTGCGATTCCGTCCTGGTTTACTTTCACAGACGCAAAGGCTGGCCCATGTAATGTCACGTTCATTAGTGCTATCTGAGATGGAAAATTTTAAATATAATCGTTAAATTTATTATACATAAGGATCATCTATGTTTCGATCGCCATACCTGCTGGTCCCGAACATCTATTGTGCTTTAAAGAAGGGTCCTCTAGAGTGGAATGTAGCCCAAGATTTCTATGGTGCCAATTTAGTCGATCCCCAATGCACCTCTGCATCTTCTGGCACGTTCCGCATTTATATATACTGCCGAAGTTCATTGTCTGTCCCCTAATACGAAGTTATTTCGTTTATCTCAGGAGCCTAGGCTATCCACGCGTTAGATCAGCCTGTCCAACTACTTATACACACCAAAAATAACCCAGATTTGTAATATCAACCAACACCACCGCCACTATATTTTGGATTGCACAATGGTTTCTTGTAATTTATTTTTCCGAGCCTCTCGAGAGATTGATCGCTTTTTCATCCGGGACCGGCAGCTAACCCAGACCGCCGCTAATTTTTTCGCTTTCCACCGCTTTCACTTCTGTCTGGGTGTACACGGTTGTTTCAGACTCCAGACACCGCGGTTTCGGCTCGCCTGGGATCATCCACTCCTGGAAAAATGATGTCTCGCATCTCCTCTGTACACCACATTTACATTCCTCCCTTCTTCGCCCGAGTGAAACAGTCTTATGTCAGTATTGTGATAATTCTGTGCGGGGTGCGTTCAGATCCAGTGCTTTGGCTTGCACACATCTGACGGGCAGCTCGTTTGCAGCCGTGTGCAGACATAGACTCGTTAGTGAATTAAACCTCCTGAGTTGACCCGTAAATGGTGTTCCTCAGGTATTTTGACCAGCACCCAGTCTGCCCTACCTGCTAGCACTGTTATGGTAAACAGCCCTCAAGCCCCTGAGTTCACGTGCACCATTTTGCGCTGGCTTCCACTCGCTCCTTCTCAAAGTTCTTTTTGCCAAAACCGCAAAAGTGAACGCCCGGGGGAACTTTCTACTGGCATCTGATGTGAGCGAACGTTCAGCATGAAAGTAGCTGAGGACCATCCTTTCCCATGTACTTTCGTTTTGGTCCTCCAAAGTTGGCAACGGATTGCTGCTCCTGACAAGTGCTATTCCTAAGACCCCATTAGACACTACCTTATTCGAGTGCTGTTTTTCTTCTGCTTTCTAGAACTCTACTTCCACAACTGGACCCAGATGGAATTCGAGAAATTGAAATTATCTAAAACAAACTTCAAGAATTAGAGAAGAAATCAGACTGTTTCTATCCCAAATAGCTGTTGTTCCAATATTCGGCCTTTTGTGCTGCTAGTATCCGTTCATTATATTTCTCAACATAATATGCGCTCCGTCAAAAACTGCCTTCAAATTTCCCATTCTCTTCTTTAGTGCTTTTTTTCTTGCCCCGCGTTAACCGTTCTGTCAAGTTCAATACGTGATTGTTCCTGTCATTTGGGAATCTCGCCACATTGGGGGACCTACTAATGGCATTATCAATTCATCTCGGTCTGTTGCATGCACAAGGCGGCCCATGAGACACAAAATAAAGAAACCAAGCTGCACAGACGAGAGATCTCCGTGGGACCCCCGCGTGGAAATTCGTTAACATCTAAACCGTTGTCATTCAAACATGACCTGGCATACGTATTGATAGCTAATTCGTAGGCCTTACACTCTGCACGTGAGAGCTGTTTTCCCATTTACTTTTCCTATTTGGTCGCCGTCATTGCACGCCATGACCATGCACACTGCGTATCTAGGAACTGTGGCCAAAATTAAGTATTATGATTAGTAATGTTGTTGAAATTGTGTCCACCTTTCTTCGCGACTTACGCCGACCGCCAAATCTTAACTGAACGCCGTCTGAATGATTTTGCATATAACCACATCATAAAGAAACGAAGTTCCCTGCGTAAAAAGTATAGCAATGAACACAGTTACAGTACAGAGACTGAAATATGATGAATGCGGGCCACCATTCTGCTTATCCCGCAATCAGAAGTGAAGTCACTGTGCCTATTCATTACTCCCAATTACCTGTCCCTAATAATTTCACTTGAACGGGAACTTTCAGATTTGTACTGCTGTCGAAATCGCACTCAAATTTATCAGTTATCAGCGCCCGTAATGAAATTCAGCTTAAGAAATCTTGACCCCATAAAGAACATTTTCGCCAATACGACCGTAAAAACTGCACTCATTGGGCTGATGCGTATATACATTCAAATAATGATATTTTTATTTCTCGGCCAGTGCCAGGGCACAGGCATATAATAAAAGTGACGGAGAAGAAACAAGTAAAACGCGCTCACTTCCAAGCGTGAGGGAACTATAAAGTAAAAATGATTCACATGCTGTGCCACGCTTGGACGATAAGTACATAGATACCACACACTAGTTGCGCGGCGGATTGAGTTCGACGAGGACTTCTCGTCAGTACCGCTTTGCTATCTTCGTTGCGCACCTCGTAGGCTGCATATGTAGGCAGCAGACCGGATGAGTCGTCACCAACGTGAGTGGCTATATTTTTACGGCAAGATTCCCGATTGATGGAGATAAACAGCAGCTGGCTATGACAGAAAGGACGACATACAGCAAGGCAAAAGCACGAAAATAAAGGAGTGAACAAATGGAATGCAATTTTTTGTGGAACGTATAGTCCGCCGAACATTGTACTGAATGGCCAATTACGGCATAAAAAAGCCGAATATCGGGGTACATCTGCGACCGTGATTGTGACAAGTGAAGATGGAGGCACCGAGTAGAAATTGTACATTCGTAAAAGTTTACGGGATTTGTGAGGTTCGTTTTGAGTAATTCTGATTTTGTGATTTTCAGCTGTGTCCAACGGTGTAGAGGGAGTTGGGAAATGAAGATAAATCTGTCGATTAGCCAGTGGGGAACTAGACATAATGGGGGCAGGGCCAGGTGCGCCCTTGTCAAGAACATTTTCCAGATATAGCGGCCTGCTGCCAAATTGATAGAAGAAAATAAACGTTTCTGAAGATGATGGGCATTAGAAATTAAGGGGAGGAATGGTGAGATGTGTGAAAGACGCCACATCAGATGCTGACAAAATTCTCTATTTCAGATGAATTCGTAAATTTGTGGCGACAGCAACTTTGGTAAAAATCAAGAGAGTCAGCAGAAACGGATGCATGCAAGCAATGAAGCAGCGATAAGGTTGAGATTGAGAGAGGCTAGAGAGTCCATAGTCTATATCTTATAGACATGCAAAGTAACAAGGACAATACAATGACATCTCATATATGGATATTCAACCACGAAAGTAGTATTAGGTCCGAAGTAGCTGAGATGGAAAGTCGAAATTCAGTGAGGATTGGTGAGAGAGAATTTACGACGCAGAGCTATTTTCGTCTAGTGATTTATTTCGACAGTGCTGCAGAGTCTCGCAATCGGACAGCAAGATATCAAAATTTGTTTCCAGTTGTACGACTGCAATGCGGTATTTTTGTTGTTGCAGGGGATGCACGTTTATTAATGGTAAACAATCAGGCGTGTCATGCAGAATTTGGTTATACTCTTTCATGCAGTAATATGCGTAATGAAATGTAGTTCCTCTTTCATAATGAAGAAGTCATTGCTGTCAATGCATCATTTAATCCCAATCCAGTTTCGTGCATTTATTACTCAAGTAGGTATGGCTGATTTAAATGAACAGAAAAAGGCACGGTAACAAATCTAGACAATAATTGATGGTGATGAAATGCGCATTTGTCGGGAAGGTCGTTCCACAATGACGAATATTTAACAAGCGGAGGAATCAGCTCTGAAATGTGTCTTTCGTACTTGGGAATCAATAATGACCTGCGTATTTCAAAGTGAATATGGGAGTGGTTTTTCAACGCGCGGTGCAGAGATGCAGCTGTCACCTACAATGATATTTTTGAAGAGCGCCGGGTTTGTTCACTTGCGTTGGAACCAAAAGGATCTAATTGCATAGACACGCAGCGTTCCATGTAATTCAGATCTGCTGAGTAGCCAACCAGTTGCTTGATAAAGCGTGCTGAGCATTTTGGATATCCCATCTCTCGCACTGACTCGTGTTAGGACACACAATAGCACAGTTATACAAAATGGGACTGGCGCTGGTTTAAAACGTTGCCATATGCATTTCTCTAACTTTGGAGCTCTGCGCAGCATTCATATTAATTTATTTACACTGGCAACCTGTAAGGGGGTTTGTTTTGAAAAATTTAGGGTACAAGAATAGAATAAGCTCAGGTGGGAAAACTGACAGCTAAAGGGAACACCTTGGTTGCACGGTTCGCGCCTTCTTGGGGGTGTACTGCACTCGTATTTCATGATGCCACTCTCTCCGAAAGAAAAGAATATATGTCAAAAATGATGTGAAAGGCATCTTTGACGTTCAACAATTACAGCAATCGGCCCAGATAGCTGCCTTGCTCTACACCGATAACCACCATTCTAGGTTCATACATGAAGGCATCCGCTCGACTTACCTAGTTTATTTCAGTAGTCCGCATGCATCACGGGCTTCAGCTCAACCATCCTGCGGAACTGGGTGCGAAAACGCCCCATTTTACCTTTGATTGGGTGTTTAATTCTCTCTTGTGCGTCAACGTACTACGGCAGGAGATCCTTTATCCAGGCTGAAAACCTCATTATCCTGAGCACAATTGTCAACTGGACGATGTAGGCTCATTGAATGTATATATTTTGGCGAATCTACCGAAAGTGATTTCAAAAAACTGAAAAATTTTTTGTTTACGCAAATTTGGCACAGCATGCAAACATTTTGCTGGTAAGGGATTTGTAAAAATCCGTTATGTTTTAGGCAAAAATAAAGTTAAATTGTGCTCGGATGTGTTCTGATGCAAATCAGGGTGTACGGAGAGTGGTAAGGATCCGAGGGATTCGAATACTAGCAATTTAAGGTGCACTCGAACAATTGAATTGATGTTGTGTTAGCCACAGTGGTGCTGCTGGGTGGAACTGACCGCCTGCTGGACACCCAAAACAATAACACCCTTTGGAGATGAGCAAAGGAGGCGTGATCCACTGCACTGGTACATCGCTGCCAGCGATCTACCAGAACGATGTGCATCCTCCAAAGAGATGAATCTGAATGATCTGAAAGAAAGTGTTGGAGAAATACGCAAATGCGATCAAATGCTGAAGGTGAGTTCTGGATGGAGAGTATTATTACAAACTGCAGCGTTTTGAAGCAGATGGGAATTGTGCGAGTTCATCCCAGAAGCGGAGCATTGGAGTATTGTGGAAAGCCACAAGTTAGGGCATCAAAATGTCGTCTTGAATCGTGTTTTGGGTAATCGTATCAACGTCACGCTCAGCTCGTCATCCCAATAGAAACGTGCCAAATAGAATCAAAACCTTTGTCAGCTGACGGATTCAGACCGGTGGGGATATTGCTGCTGGCTCTTTGAGCCACCTTTATTCGTTTTTCACCTGGAAATAGAGAAGAGAGATGAAACGGCTTCTTTTAGATTCATGAGAAGATCGCTGAGGTTCGATAATGCGCGATCCCAGTCGATGTTGAGAAACGATAAACTTTTTTAACAAAATTAATTCCGAGCGATTGTCGCGTCGAACGGCAAAAATGACGGTACCAAATATCAAACAACAAAATTAAGAAATAGGATGACACATAATTGTAGCTCAGCCGCTCAAATGCCGCTCATGAACCCATCCTAATCCGATGAACACTGCAGCCCGTTTGGCGAATTCCTTGTTACCCACTATTTCACTGATCACCTCCACACTGGCTCTGAATTCTTATCGCAACATTAACTCGCAATAAATGGTCAACACCTACCGCTCCCACTCTGTATAGGTACAGGCACATCCCTTACATTTCAGCCATTAGGCGACTTTAAAACTCCTCCAAACTCCCGCTTTTCCTGTTAATCACCTGCCACATTAACCAACAGATTCAGCTAAATCCCTCTTCATCAAAAGGTCCGTCTGAACCACTGTAAGAAAATAATTTCACAACTTTCAATAATCCAGAGGTCGAAATCCCTGCTTCCTTAGAAATATTAAGCTCGGAGTTACAACCGACATACCGAACGCAGGTAGCAAAGAAAGTAATTTATCGCTGAAATTCTTTTTTATGACATCTCCAAAGATGGAGTCTGGAGACGGTTGACCGCACCAATCCCTATTCATATGCATGTTGCCTATCTCCTATAGGCTCGAGCACACCGGGCCAGTTTAGACGCCGTAACGTCTCCAGAATCAGATCTCAGTCGACAACACCATAAAATATCGTATTTCGCTTTACCAGAAAGATGCCGGCCTCTGTGGCAGACATTAATGCCATACATTTTTGCTCATATTTGTTTTCTCATCCCAGGGCACTCTTCTCAACGATTCCTCTAGCGTTTATTTTTTCTGATATTATAAATGATCCGGAATTAGTATTAGGTACTCAGGTGGCCAGCTTCTCTCTCCGCAGACATTTCAGCCGGGGACGACTTTCAGGTTTTCTTTATTCATTCGGCCCGCTCACTTTTGCTCCCACTCACTTGCTTGCTCGGGCCTGGTAGACACTCTGTCCCCTAAATAACCAACCTGGTTTCATTGAAGACTGCCCATGTCACATAGATAATCTGAATCGCTTACGTAACAAGCCAGTCCACAGCAGCAGGTTTCAGACAGTATTCGTTACCGAGTGGCAAGTGGTGGCTTTGAGTAAGACGTGATCATGCGTACAGGCCCTGCTCCACGGACTACTCTCCCGTTTTCCGTGTTTGCTTACCTTCAGTTTGGTTTAATTTAGCCCATAATGCAAAACCATAAAGGTGGCAGCATGTTTACCTCAGCACCCCCAAACGCGGGGAAAACGGACCAGCTCCAGCAGTTGCAAAAAACATAACACGCAGAACCTTGTGGTCAGGCCGGGAAACTGTGCAAAACATTCGTATGGACTAAGCCTCCGCTCCGTTGGAAAAAAAAACGAAATGTGCCACGATCATTTAGAGCCCAGCCACAAAATCTAACCGGAGTTGCTAAGGTTTCGGCTACTCTCAAGAACGGTGAATGTGTGACATCAGCCCAGATCTGATCGAGAGAAAGGAGAGGCGCACACACGTACATGTTTGGTGGATATGCACCGGGTTGCTTCAAGGGACAACCGGAATACACTGCATTAAGGACTACCCACATATGGTTCACCAACAAATCCCCTAATTTTCACCCTCCCTCTACCCTCTCAACGCAAACGTGACGCATGCCGACGTTCAGAAAAATCGCCGCCGGTTCTATCTTAATTAATCAAGCATTCTTAATGAAGGTTCTATGACATGCAGGTGACCATCATTCTGTTTTGGTGTAAATGACTGTCCAGTCTCTCCCATTTCATCTCTTTAGGACCTTCTGGAGCAACTCCTTACATAGCATCCGCCCTGATCTACCATCCGCGACTCATTTCAGCGGTTCTCTTCTCTGAAAATCCGAATTACCTGCATCGATGGTGCCTCATATATGATCATTTTCAACTGATCCCCTTATCGCATATACACAGGGCCCGCAAACTAGATCAATTGCAGGTATAGGACAAAGGATGCCACTCATCCCTTAACCTTTGTGCGAGACATCACACTACAACATTGCAATCGGAATCATCGGCGGCTTCAAAGTTGGCTGAGAAACACGTTACGAATGAGGACCATGCCGTCTACGGCTAACTTAACCATGCATCTTTTAGACGGTAAGCAGACGGATGGTTTGTAGCATTCGTCCCCGTCATTTAAAGACTCCGTCCGTCTTCCGATTTTAAATCAGTCGGCTGGACCCTAAAGTGATCGTAAGGAACTCACTGTTAGCACTTACCCATCAACTTTAAATGTTTGGTTATCTTCAAATCCCTGATAACATTTTTCATTTGTTGACTTGTCATACCACCAAATAGAACTGATTCCCGAGTGCGCTTTACCCCTCTTGTTCATTCGCTGTCCCCCCAGTGGTCGCATTTCTTACTCACCTGTTAGCAGAAAGAGCAGATGCAACACGGAGCATGTCGCCGATAACTCCTATTGTGGATTATGCGCCAGCTATTCATCCCTCTTAGAATTCTGCCAGCTAGATCTGGCGCTCATGCACCTGTCCGTTCAACCAAAGGCAGCCTTAACCACGCTTATGACCACCTTATGTGCCTTTACTCCAGTGGATCATCACGACGGGCCAAAGCGTCATTATTGAAGCCATTGGAATGGACTGCAAACTCCCGCGAGGTTGGAATCCTTACTCTCAGCCAGCACCAAAAGCTCCGGCAGCACGAATGACAACATACAGGAAATTCATCGTAAAGTATTTAAGAATTGCTTTTACTTTCTGAAGAAACATGTCTGTTTACCCGTCATGGATCGCAGTATAGTTTGCTAAATAAGGCTGCAATGTGTATTCTTGTAAGCTCCATTTTCTCTCTGTCCAAAATTCTTAGTAAAACTTTATCCTTCGAATAGTCTATCACAGTCCTGGCTGTCTCCCTTTACCACCACATTCAGTTCTATGTCGGCCCCTTAGTTTTGCTAATTACCACTTTATAATCCGCTTCATGTGATGATCGCTTTCAGCTTCCAACTTGGGGAGGCTAATGTCTACAGAAATTCAGGAAAGTATCACCTAGAAAACTGAAGGCCAGGTTAACCATTTTCGATTAGGTTACCGGCAACGAGAACGCGGATGCGAATGTGTCCTGGCAAAATATAAAGAAAAAACTGCAGCCCCAAGAAGATTTAGTCACACTCGAGATGGGGAGGCAAAAGAACAAACCAAACTGGTAGGCACCGACAGTAGGCAAATCAATAAATAATAAAGAGGGAATCTTGAGGAAGCATACATCCTGGCAAACGTAAGGAATCTGGAGACATTATTTGAAGCATAAAAACCAAGTGACGGATTTACAAATAGCGCTTTTTGCGCTTTTGAGCCAACGTTGGCAGATCCAGCTATCTTAAAACCGTTAACCGCCATGTTTAATCGAACAAAGTGAAGCACTTCCCAGACATTCACAAGCTAGAGTAGACTACCATTGGACTGGAAGATAGCAGCTATGACAGCTAATTTCATCGGAGGTCCGCCCAGACAGGCAGAAGTTAGTCGACCCATGGGCCTCGCATGCAACCTTTGCAAGTATCTTGAGAGACCGGTTGGGGAATTCGCAACTTTCTAATAAAACTCTCAATGTTGTGTAAAGCGCAGCGTGAATTCGCCAAGAGTGAAGTGCCTCTTTCGAACCTCCTTGGGTTCCGAGTCGGGGCTACGGCGAAAATCGGTTAGAAAAACATAACATAAGTATGCTTTTCAGATTTCAACAAGATATGTTACCTGGAAATTCGTCGACGGCCGATGGGTAAGATCCAGCCTTTTGGAATCAGAGGCCTGGTATTAAATTTGGTCCAGATTTCCTGAAAAATGATCATTCCACGTCACAACAAAACGAAAGTTCAGAGCGAATTGGAGCACCATATGGCGTACCCCAGAGGTCGGCTTCTGGATTGGTACTATTCCCTTTCTGTGTACACGACCTTGTGGCACAGTTAGACCTACCATACGTCATCCCAGTAGCAGATTTCACATATGGATAGATGAACAAAGGTCTCTCAGAAGTATATAACCGGTTTTGCGGTTATTGCCACTCTTCCGATTTGCGTACCAGGTATTATTCTGTCACACCATCCCTAAACTAGTGTCATCCCTTCTTAGTTTCTCCCTGGAATCGCATCCGCATCTTTAGGGGCGTAGGAGGGAGGTGAATAAATTTAGGAATCACATGATGACTCAACTAAGACTCTACTGAAAGTCCCAGAAAGGAGCGCACAATAAAGGGATGGTTGGAAAGAATGGCACCAAAAGGGCATAGCTGAAGAGAGGTAAAAACGGCGAAATCGATTGTCTGATTTCGTGGAAATTGTTTTCATCCGTCCGTGAGCCGAATGCACTACTGAAAAGAAAAACCATTAATTTCGTGTCCCCCTTCTAAAGCGTTGCCTTGCCTGACGGAGGAAAATCCGCCTACGAATCACCGTGTGATTCTTAAAAGGACTTATCATCTAATCAAGCTCTCAACAATTCAAGTGAGATTCTAGTGAAATACCACTCTTTGGTTTTGCGAATGTCATAAGGATCATGGGAGCAATTAATCACGGAAACTTGGAAGGAGGCTTATAACGGTTTTTCACTGATCTGGAGGGTGGGATGTGCCGCGAAATGAAAGTAAAATTCGTTTACTAACCAATGCTTCAGAAGAACTGACTGTAGTTCCAGTTCCACTCCCAGTAAGACTACAGTACTATACGGCGAGATGCCTGAGCGTCCACATTTTTGCAGGAGGGCTCCTTAGATCAGACGATGCTTGGACAACAAGAAGGAGGAGGAGGAGGGGGAAACCATTAGTAGGATGCTTTCCGCTAGACCATCACCTCAACCCCACATGAACACCTTGTCTTCTAGAAACGCAGCTAGACATACATTGTCCAGTCTCCCTTTGAAATCGCGTTCTGGCCCTACCTCGACCACCTTCTCCGGTAACTTACTCCAGCCATTCACCGCTAGTGTGGCAAACGGTTTGCTACTAAACCCGGTGTTTACGTGCCCCCGCGCAATTATTTTCCCGTTTCCTCTTACTGTATCGTCTTCTTTATCCAAAATAAGTCTCCCCGGTAGCCCCATATCTCGGCCAGGCCCTTATTGATCTTGAATGCCTGTATTAATTCGCCTATTCATCTACGCCTTTCCAGGGAGCACAAGCCGAGCGCCCTCAGCATCGGCTCACGTCTCATGTGCCACAAATGATAAAACGCCGAATCCTTTCCAGCATCTTATCATCTCTCACCAAATACGGTCTCCATGCCTGGACACAGTATTCCAAGTGCGGTCAGAAAAATGCTTTGAACAGCGGCAGAGGAACGCTAGGCTACCTAGATCCTACGGTCCTCCTAAGTTGGAGTAAGGCACATCATGCCTCCTTGACCGCCTTCTGACATTGCAGGCTAGGTTTGAAGTCCGCACTAACGAATATACCGAGGTCTTGTTTGCTGAGTTTGTTCTATCGTCACCTGCTGCCCAGGTGGACCTATGTGGCAAGTTGACTTTGCTTCTCCTTCGATGAACCGCTGACAGTTCTTCAGGTTCAACGGAAGATCCCAACTTGCCGACCACTGGTAAACCTTATCCAGATCCCTCTGGATAGCCTTACAGTTTGACATCCCTAATAGCTTGATGTCTTCAACAAACATGAGAAACCGGAGTTCCAATGAACGGGCTATGTCGTTGACATAGGTCACAAAGACCAGTGGCCCTAATGCAGGCACCCCGAGGGACCCCGCTCTATAGCAATCATCTGTCCGATGTATCCTGTTCGACTCTCATCTCGAAAGGTCTGCCCTTCTGACTTTGGGCTATCCAGTTATTCATCTTGGCATCCTCTTCGAAGGCCTTCACTTTCTGGCCAAGAAGCCTGCAGTTCAGGGAACCAAAGACCCGTGAAAGCCCAGATAGCAGACTTTCGCTCTTTTGCACCTGCCAGTCCAACCATTTGCTTCATCCAGGAAGCTTATTAAGTTGGTTGGACCGGAGCGTTTGTGCCAAAATCCGTGCTGCTTTGCTATCATTAACTTTTCTGGCCTCTAGGTTGTTGACTATCACGTTGCGAAGGAGCCTTTCAAGAGTTTCCAGCATGACGGATGTCAGGCTCACCGGTCTAGAGCTATCATAGTTGCCTCTGTTCCCGATTTTATGCACCGGCATGACTGTTGACTCGAGCTAGCAGCCGCCCTTCGTCCAGCAGTGCACTCAAGAGCTGGGTTCAAGGTTTCACCAAAACCCCTGCCAGCGGCTTTATTATGGTTGGGTGGACCCCACCAGGCCCTGTTGCTCTCGACGCATCATTTTTCAGGCTGTCCCACACTTATGCTTCCGTCTTCATGACGTCCAACATCTCCAACAGATGGGTGTTTTCCCTGCGTCCCTTGATCCAACCTGCATAAATCCTGGAAAAATTCTAACAAACAGTTAGCTTCCCCCTGAATATCGGTCGATCTGATCAACTGGTGATTTTTCGCGCCACCCACGGCCTTTCGCAAAGCGCAGACTACATATATTCGTATTACGCTTTAGGATTGTTTTTAATGATCCCAGCGATCCGCTTCTTTTGGTCAGTTCGGCACTTTCGTTGGATACCGCACATTCTGGTCCCCTCCGCTAAGTACCTCAGTTCATCTAAGTGGCCCTATGTGCCCTTGCACATCATGGAAGCCCTGTGTTTCCGCTTCCGGATCTCGTGATCCTACTCGTTCACAATGGTGGTAGCCCCATTCGCTTGATTCTGTGCAGGGGTGCAACTAAGACTGCTTTGCTAACAGGTTGCTGTTAATTACCTCCCACTAATGATCCAAGAAGTAACCAGCTCGGTTCACTTCCCACTAAGTTTGAAGACCCAAATCCAGCGGCCTACTTTTATCCATTTATGAGAGGTTCCTGCCGTATTTATCGAGGTTCACCAACCTCTGCACACTCATTCGATAGCGGATTACGGTAGGGTTACTCCTACTTATTGGTTCTTCCAACTCAAGGCTCCCTTTATCGTCCGGTTTTCTCCTTAGCACGACATCAAGCCTTGAAGATGCTTGCCCAAATCTCCAGAGGGTGTCTTGGTTAACGTGTTGAACCATCCCAATGTCGTACACAAACTTCAGGAGTTGATGCTCAAAGGTACCTTCTGGGGTTGTCTTGTAAACTCAGTCAATCTTGAGGGCGTTAAAATCTCAGTGTGAGAAGTTGGCCCGCTGAACTTGCAACCCTAATGAGGAAAGGAAACAGTTCCCCATCCTCCACTGTCCTCGACCCCGGGCTACAGTGCACACCTGCAACTGAGATCTCCAAACCGCCAGTCACGATAATGAAACACAGAGCCTGTACGTTTGAGTAAGACAGTTTGTGCCCCTCCTGCCTGTCGTCTTTTACAGCGAACAGTGCCTGGGTCCCGCCTTCTATTCCCCCGTTCGCTCCTTCTATGCTAAAGAATGAATAATCCCGCGCCGCTATATTATAGCCACCCTCCCCCGGCCGCAACCAGATCTCAGTGACAGCCACCACCCCTATATCCAGAGTCTTCAATTAACTCTCCGGCCGCTTGCTACTCGCGCTTGCTGCATTTATGTAGGCCACTGCTATAACTCCCCCGCCGTCCTTTCGGCCGCTGAACGGACTGGTTTTTTCGCACGCTTGAGGCTTACTGCCGGAGCCCTTGCTTGTTTTTTCGCACGTTAGTCGATATCCCTCCTCGCCCCCGCGCTCACAGCCTGTTTATTTTTGCTCTTCCTGTGCATGGCAGTCACGAGTGTCGGGGCCAGACTTAGTGGCCCAAAGCTCTTCCGCCCACTGTGTTTCCCTCCAGCCGTGCCGCACGGATAAAAAGTTGGTTGCCCTTAATCGCCCAGCTTGGGAACTTGCAGTCATGAGGCACTGAATCCTGGCGAGCCGCCTATGCATCATTAGCCTGGATCCTGCTTATGGCAGTGTCATCCGGCACCATGGTACTCATTCCTCTGATAATCGCCTTGACTCTCTCGGCTGATCAAAAGAACCTGCCCTTATGCCGTGGATTGGCGAATTCCACCAGCGTTGGCTGTGGGTCCCGGAATCCAGAGTCACTGACTGTTTGCCATATTTCCAGTCAAAGTACCCATTTGATAGCAATATTTTCCTGGGGTTCCACCGTTCGGATCAGGTTTACCACATGGTACTTCACCGCCCTTTCCATCTGCTTCATCTCCCTCAGGAATGGCTCCAGGATCCCATGGATCACGACCCTGCGACTTCTACTCAATGCGATGTTGCTGGAATATCGCAAGCCAGTTAGCTCCCGGGTCATCTGGTGCACGGCTTGCTCAACATTCCTCAGCCTGGAGTTTATTTCCGAGCATCTCGTGGCTGGGTCAGTGACCTTTGCCACTTCTTCGGTTCCTGCGTTTGCGTGCTGCGCCCCACTTCATAGGCCTCTTCATTTTCACCTGTTTTTTTCCTCGTTTGCTCCTCCCCTTTGTTTTTATCCCCCATAAGATATCACTGTCGCTTCCCCGCCATCCGCACGCTCGCTCCTCGAGGATTCTTTGGCTCCCAGCTTTATACGTTCGGCAGAACCTACGCTTTTATTCTCTTTCTTTACTGTCTGTGTCTTACCCTCCTCCTCCTTGTCGCGTAAACGGTTACCTTCACACTCTGAGTCCACCGGTAACGCATTGCGAAAAGTGTCGCCCAGCTCGACACTTCCCTGTCATCTATTTTTGGCAACATTTTCCGTTGGCATAACTGGGTGGTCTCCAGGATGGCATTTTATAAGCTTTGTGCGAGCTTGGCAAACCCAGCTTAGTCTGTCACTCTGATAGTGCAGCTCGCAAATGTCCATTCTCACACCCTCAAATGCGCAGTCTGGCCATTTACTACATATGTCACACTGAATCCCTGTTACCACCCCACCTTTAGGGAAAGCAGGTCTCCCACACCTCACATCCTGTCCAGGGCTTTGCACTGAGCTCCCAGCTTGCAGTCCCTGACCAGTCAGCCTACCCATAAATTATGGCAGCCATGAATCAAGTAAAATCGGAGTCAAAGAAACCCACTTCTAGCTCGAATCGAGAAGAGTGGTCTGTCTGGGGGAAAATTATTTGATTACCTACATTGCTGTACTTCTTATTTCCGATTACTTACATGCGAACCCCGATTCTCAACTCTTGATCTTCCTAGTATGAGCTGGCAGGCCTCGCCGCGATGTAGCGCAGTAGTGGGTGAAAACAGGAAGTCTTATTTTGGTTCAAATGAATAAAAATCAGGAGATAATTGTGACCGCAGCCTAAATGTGGGCAGAACTGTGAAAAGCAGATGCTTGAAAATCAAGGGGGAGCACTTTAGCTTACGCCCATGGTATCCTATAGAAAGTCTTGGACGTTCATCCCTCTGAACATAGGGATAATCAGGTTACACCTTGGGTACCATCTACTAAAAAGGATTTGGCTTGACTTGAAAGTATTCAAAGGCAATCCACCAGAATGGCTAAGAGACTGAAGGGCAAACTTTACTCAAAGAGGTTGCATTCCCACCTACTAGCACTGTTGTGGTCATCAACCCTCTAGTTCCTACGTTCACGTGCACCATGTTGTACTGGCTTACTCTTGCCCCTTCCCAAAATTCTTCTGCCAAAACCGTACAAACCGGACTCATGAAGAACAACATTTTTGTTGGCATCTGATATAAACTGACTTTCACAGCGCATCTTGAAATTCGAAAACAGCTGTGGACCGTCATTTTTCATCAACCTCTATTCTCGTCTGTGGAATTCGAAAATAGACCGATGCTCCTGGTAACAGTTCTCCACACGAGTCCATCATACGCTGTCCCATTTTATTCCGGTTTTCCTTCTTTTATTTTGCCAACCCCACCTTCTTCTCTGGACGAAGCTGAAATTCCTGAACTCAAATTTGCTCAAAACATACCTCATAGGTTAGTCTTACTATTACACAAGTCGCATCCGGTGTCGCCGCTTTCCTTGCTCAACGGACTGTGCTTTCAGATATTTTGCGTTTTACGCTGCCTCAAATAATATCCAGTCTGGTTTCGACTCATCTCCGTTCCGTTATCATATTCCCATTGATCCCACCCTTTACCATATAACCCTCTCAATTTTCGAGGATCCCGGCCAACGCGAGGCGATGGTCACTGCCTTCCAGACATAATTTGCACCCGCGATACGCACCTTTGGTGCATTCAAACATAGTATTACTCGCAGTGCAGGACTGGTAATTAGTCACAAAATAATCTTTGCGAATGATTATGAGTTTGATTTTGAACTCGAAACCTCGTGCCTAGCAAATCACATTGCCTGTTGCGATCTTTTGAGTGAAAACATTGCATTGTGTGTTTGGCTTCTAATTTTCGTGTTTGCACTGTGCCTTTTTACATCATTTTGATCTAGCCTTGCGCATGCAACCGGTATAACGAGACATTTGCGCAAACTATTAGACCTTTCAAATTACTCAAGGTCGCATTTACTTCCTTTCCCTTTCGATTTATACTGTTCGCATTTCCTGTGCATCATCCTTGGGAAAACGTTGACCTTGCGTTGCGCATGCCTATCGCAAATACAGGAACACACATTATCTTTATTATTAATTGATCTGTGCCTAGTGGGTGAGTACAGATTCCTTTGCGATATGATCAGAGCGTTAAAGATACCGAGTATTTTACAAGGTTGGAACCTGAAAACATACCGAGGAAGGAAAGTAAACCAGTGGTGCACAACTGTGGCAGTCCAAATCTAGGTTAAATTTGCTTGAAATCATTTTCTGCAGTGAGGTGGCCGGGGCATGAAACAAGCTGTGATAAGAAGAAAAATGTGTCTTTTAAGGGCCGTTAAGATATTACTGGCCGAGATAAGGTAGGACCTACTACTGGTATTAGAGTACTGGGAAATGGGTAAATGCATGTTGTATACAGTGATGAGAATATATCACTGCGATGTTACTAAACAATAGAACGCAAGAGCTGTGGAGATTCTCTTGCTTCAAATATGAGAAGGATTCTTTATTCTCCTCTAGTTCTAGCAGCTGCGGGACTCCTGCGACAAACCGGGAGAGATGGTTTCCAGTTGTCTGATGTGTGGGCAGTGCAGCGCTACAACGAGAGGCATACAAGTACAAGTGTATCGGGCCACAAAAGGGGAGTCGCGTCAAAGACCATGACATAAACAAAGTGGCTCCTCTCAACAGGGGTGACATAAATAAACTAACTGGTTTGCACAGTATGTGAGTGAGCCTCGAAAAATGACAAATTTAAACCATTTCCTTTCAACTTGCATGGTTATCGAATGGAGATAATCTTCAAAACAGTCCCTTAAGAACTGCCAAATGCCAACCGAGTTTTAAAACAAATGTCGTTGGCGGCTCTCCTGGCTCCACCACGGCACTGTTATTTCCCCCAAAGAGCTCCTTCGTCTAGATCAGAAGAAGTCCAGACCTTGACCAATCGACTGCTGTTTCTGCTTCAAAATTCTTAGTCTCCAAATAATACTAAACACTCAGGATGGAAATCACGCCGTCCCTGTAATATAATGGCCTTTTGATTGTAAACTACCAGAGGGATTTGGAGTGGCTCCGACCCTCTCCATTTCGGGCAAGTATGATCAAGTAATCATACTGTCCACACGTTTCGCTTCTTCCGAAAGCTGCGCCCAAGTTTCAGATAACTTAGAGCAATCGATGTAGGTGAGCCTTGGATCTGCCACGGAAAACTAATGAACCCAGTATGAAAAACTTGTAGCGGTTAATGAAATAATCTTCGCTCATCCTTCAAGGCAAATTTGCACCACTGGAGGGGCAACGAAAACAGAGGGGCAATACGCAGGGTTATAAAAGGGCAGAACCAAGATTGGTTGCTTCACAAAGCACATCACAGCAGTCGGTTTTGTGATCACTGTCTTGTACAGACATAAAGCCAAAATTATTATGCGAAATCCCGAGTACGAATACCTAGCAAACTTGGCCAAGTGCGTTAAGAAGCAGCCCAAAGAATGCCATGCTTACGTGCAACCAAAACACTGCGGGTGTGAGACTCGTATCAGTGGGTAATATCAGCAAAGTGAAAGTCCTAAGCAATAATTTGTCTGTGCGCACACAGCGAATGTGAACTTTAAAAGAGAGCTGCATATTCCAGATGACTTGCGGATAGCTAAGAATGCCGTTCGTCTAAAACCACGGAACTCAAGCTTCAATAGGTCGGCTGACCCTGATGAGATCCGCCCGGCTATTATGAAGTCTCTCGTCAATCTTTGAGCAATGCCGGTCTCGAAGTTATGCAAGGAGACTGCGGCAGAAGTATTTGTTACAGTACTGGAAAACGTCACCAATATTGGCGATACACAAGGTTGGCGGGCAGTCGATAGTAGAGAATTACAGAACACTAAGCGCGTCAAGCATCCACTGCACAATTCCAAAATGTACTATCAGGACGCACGTGTCTATATCTGATGCAAAACACCATGCCGTGCCGTGGTATACATGAACTTTTGGGAAATAGATATTATTTTACAGATCCTTTGTGCTTCTCAGATGAAGCACCGGCAAAGGTTTTACATCGACATCAATAAGGCGTTTGACTCGAAAAATTACCAATTGTTGCTGGATTTCTGAGTCCCTGTTACATAGGGTAAGCTATGAAAGTGTTTTGGTGTCATTTCTGAGGGGGGACATTTCACGTCCGGGACAAAGAAACGGATTTGAACAAAATGTCGTTTACTATTAGAATGGCACAGAGCTGGGTACTAGGACTGCTGCTGTTTCTGCATTTCGTTGATGGCATTGCTTCAAAATTGCAATTTCGTGGCTTTTTCTTCGTGAATTTTGTGAAGGTGGCTGGATTCTCTGCAACAGAGGCTTTATGGTTGATATCCTCTCAGAATTAAACTGAAAAAACACAGGATAACTAACATAACGCTAGGAAATGCCACCCGCCAACAAGGAAAAAATGGAGTGGTCTTACGATGTTCGTCATTTTGCCACAGATGCTACACTCAAGTTGAAGTTACACGAAACCAAATTTAGGCAGGATTTTCAATGAACTTGCAGGTGTGCTACAGCTGTAGTATAAGCAAAGCAAGGACTCGTTGGACTGAGGTCAAAGCTACGACGCAGAAATGCACATTTTTCTTTTGTTTAAGGCTTTCTTTGGGCCTCATTTTTAATGCCGCGTTCAGGCGCGGTCACAGTACTCCAGAAAAAGTAAGAAACGTTTGGTGGAAATGCAATGATTAGCCAACAATGTGACTGAAGCTTCAAGACAAAGGACTTGTCGACTGAGGTCGAATGACTTGGACTTGTTCCTCTTGAAACACCAAAGAGATCAACTCAAATAGATTGAGGTTTTCAGGAAAGGCAAAGGTTTACCCGGAGTTTGCTTACAGGTCCATTTCCGAGAAGATCTTGACTGCAGAACCATAGGAAGTGAAAGGAAGCGATGGAAAGTCATTCTCGGTTGGCATGTAGGTTAAGTAGACTTTCAACAACGTTCAGCTTAAGGCGAATAACAATCTGTTCGCAAATTCTGCGATACTGGATTATAAAGGTGACCACCATGAAAGTACAAAAGACTCCCGAATGCTCAAGCACAAGGACTCAAATCGAGAGACAGTGTTACTGCGAAGAAGTACGCACTGGTTCACGCTGTCCCAAACAGTGTGTCAAAATCGCGCGGTAAGTAGCAACAAACAAAGCTTCGGGCAAAAGGAACTATGCATAAGGCACCAAATTAATTTGTGACAGCGCTCTCATTTATTCCAATCCCAAAAGTGATTTTGGGAGGATTTTTTTTAGCTTTGCTTTGCACCACTGACTAAAGTCCTTCCGAACCCGTCAAGCGCAATGCTGTCAACTGGGGCACCAGTCCATCCCCGCCTACCTGATCCCGCTCTCATTATGCATTTCTTTCAGCAACTGCCCGCAGATTTGTCTCTCTATGTAATCGATTCCCCTTCATCGATTTTGTAGCTTCTGCTCGGTAGACATTAGGGCTACCAAGTAAAATTTTTCCAGAATTTAGGCATAGTAAATCGAGTCGCGGCAACCGGCGTCACGGAAGTTATGCGGTATTTTAAGATGAGGATGCGAGTGGCCAATTTTTCGGTGCCTGACCGCAGGTGGCTGGCTTATGATGAACACAGAGTATCTAGCATAATGACTGACGAAACGCGTGTTTGGGACCAGGGTACCGGAACATGCACATGATTAACTGGCTTTTGGAATACCACATTGGTGGAAGAATGGTATAAACACAAGCGCCAAGCACCAGTGAATGCTGAATTAGCCATTTTTATCCATCGGCCAGTGTCGTAGAGGGTGCCTATAGGTTAACCGTGTCCTAAATAGTGTACTAAATTCAGCGTTTATTTGGAATGGCACGGTGGCTGAAAATTAGGCGTGTGCACAAGAAAGCGTAGTCACCACTTTCCCAGTATTCATTCTTTGATGTCTGCATGCGCCAACTTTGAAAAAAGGCCATATTATCTTCTTCTCATTTACCTTCCAAAGAATCCAAGCACTGCCCATCGCCAGTCACCGTTCCTTTTGTCGTTTTCACGTTAGCTAGCTTACAAATCGTTCGGAAAATGTAATCGTCTGCCCTACGACACCCAACAGCCACGAACCCATATGAACGTGTTCATCGGAGCCAATCACTAAGTCCCCTCTGCCAAACGGCTTTCAGATATCTGTGGGCCACCTGAAGAACTTCAGAGGAACATGGATTTGTTCCCCCGGATAGCTTGGTAAACCGAACGTTGGCCGCCATTTGCGCGTTGCTCACGCACGCTTCGCTAGCACGCCCCTGTCAAAATGTACTTGACCTACTAAGACTTCCGACTGTCTTTTCTTTGCACCGGTCAAGTGTCAGAGCTGCCAGCATTGCAGTTGTACCCAGCTGAGTAAGAGTGGCGTGCAAGTGGTCACAAAGTTTAGGGCAATGAAACGTAATGTGAGATTTGCCTTAGGGCAATCGATTCCAAGGAACTCCGGGAGCTCTTTTTGCCCGTAGGGTCATCTGCCCTCTGTGGCAGCTGAGCTGAGCTGACATGAACCAGCATAGACTATAGGTTTTCTTTTTAATTTGCATACTTGTAACTATCTTCTCATATGGATACTAATAGCTCGAATTTTATGCGGGCGTTTTTACCCTTTTAATCCTGATTATTCAGAATTATTTATATATATATATTATATTATTATTCTACCTCTTGAGTCTCCCAACCCAGTTCGGAAGACTTCCCATATTTTCAAAGCTCGCTCGTAACCCAAATCCTCAACTATTCCGAACTTCTTCATATTTAATAGCTCACGCATCGAGTCCCCTGTAGACATCGCAGAAGCCTTCAATACATATTCCTCTTCTACTCTGATTAATGACAATCGGACACACTCTGAAATCCACCCCATGTTAACTTTGGTTAGATTATCCTCCATCTCATTCGACGTTGCTGGCATCACCAATGTGATGAAACATGCCAGGCCTTCCCACAGGCCTGGCCATGATGGCATCCCACCAGTCCTATTTCGCACCGCTGGCCCAGATCTTCCACTGTTTCTTTTAAATCTCTTCTCGCTCTTCATGTCTGGCGCTACTTTTCCGTCACAATGGAAAACATCCATTATTGTCCCACATCACAAAAGGGTTCCATGCATGAACCTCAAAACGTTCGCCCCATTAACCACACTCCAGTCCTATCCAGGCTTATGGAAAAGATTGTTAAAGAACAACTGGTTAATTTCCTTACTACTCAAAACTTTATCAACCCATCCCAACACGGCTTCCTGAGGGGCCGATCTTGTCTAACCTGTCAGTTTGACTTCTTGGACTTGGTCACCTGAAGTGCCGATTCCCACCGGTCGATGCTCATAATCTTTTTAGACACGTCAAAAGCTATTGACCGCGTTTCCCACTCCCGACTTCTGGCCAACATTAGGACTTATGGAATAAGAAATCCCCTCTTATCTTGGCTATCATCCTACCTTTCCGATCACTCTCAGGTAGTCAATATTAACGGCTATTTTTCCCAGCCCTCTGCTATTACCAGTGGGGTCATTCAGGGGTGCGTCCTAGGTCCTCTTCTGTTCCAGCTATACACTAATGAGATCTTTAAAGTTATTCCTCATGGCACACCAATCCTGTTTGCCGATGACAATAAACTAGTCTACTCTTTTGAGGCCGCTTCATTTAGCTCCACTCTTGCATTTATCAATGAAGACCTACATTCTCTTGATAACTGGTGTTCCAAGTGGCTTATGAAGTTTTCTGCCAACAAAAGTTTTCTGATAACATATAAATGCCATGTTCCTCCGGGAGCCCTCTCCATAAACGGCATGCCAATCCTTGTATCACACACAGTTAAGGACTTAGGGTTGCAATAATCCTGCTCTTTCAACTTCCACAAGCAGGCCCACTATCAGACCGCTATAGCTAAGAGAACCGCCACAATGATCTTAAGGGCATTCCGCACTAAAGACTGCAGAATTATCACCTTCAATTCCCATGCTATGCCCCACCTCGAGTACTGCCCGATTATCTTCACGCATATGCGTAAAGTCGATCGAATTGCAAACGAGAATGTGCAGCGTGCATTCACTAGGAATCTCCTAGGTCCCTCATTTAGCTTAACCTACAGGGCCAGATGCGAGCTGCTTGGACTTGAACCATTGTGGCTT
>LUCM01002680.1:8343-43013 GCA_008360955.1 Fasciolopsis buskii | reverse complement strand
GTCATGCGCATGCCTCTCGCAAATCGAGAAATATACAGTATTATTATTATTATTTCGGTCTCATATTTGTTCATATCACAAGTAATTGTGATTGCCGTAATCCTGTATGTTTTCCAGTTTACATTTGGCTAGTCATTTGAGTGAGTGAATAGGGCGGTCAGACTTTCCCTGGAGAGGGCAACTCGCAGGAGGAAAGAAGATTTCGAGGGTAGATAGCGCAGTGCCATAAGTTAAGCACGCGGCATCAGGAACTAAATGCGACGCGTGCACGCTTTCATATCACATAGAATGCATCTTAGTTGTGAAGAGAGCATTTGATTCCCACGAAAAGTTTCAGATTTTGTGTGAATCGTCACAACAGAGTTACAAAGGTAAGGTCAAAGGCCCTAAATATGGTTTGGCATTAGTCAACGAGATACAAGTCCCAGTAAACCGAGTTACCATTCGCACGCTAACGCACAAAGGCAGAGGCCCAAAGCGACAGGACGAGAAGCGGAGCTAGATAGGACCCTGGATCAGGGCAGTGTCCACTCGAAAGATGTTGCCATGAACTCGTGGCAAAAGCGGGCAATGGGAAACGGAATTGGGCCCACTAAATAGTTATGCGCGCGCAATTGAAGCATCTTGCTTGTTCGCGGTGACTGCAAAGACAGACGTCTGACACTGCACCGGCCGAAACAACCAGGTCCGTGGTAATCAAAGAAGAGCAAGCTAAGAATAATTACACCACAACCCAACGGGACACGTACGTCATTGGCTCTCACACGAACTCCATCAGTGCATTCCATATCAACGAAACTAACTTGCCCTTGCAGGCTGAGCGAGAGGCGCATGATGGTCATAACTCCCTGCAGTTTTTTAATGGCATATCAATCGCAGAAATCCACTCGATGGGTCACAAATGTGACAAGGAGCAGGGATTCTGCATTCGTCCAAAACCCTAGGTTGTTCAAGGCAACACTAGAATCATTGGAGGACAGCGAGCGGCTGCTCTAATCAGCAACATTACTTCGGAGTTGCTTGGGGTTATCCATCCAACCAGATCACCACCGCTCGATCCGAATCTGGAAGCGGGAGGCCGAGACGTCTTGAAAATCGCAGTTCCTGTCCCTAGCATTTTCGATTACGGGATACCAGGGTCCACAGCCGAATATCAGAAGAGCGGCGCTTTGTAGGAGACAGAAGACGGTCAAAAAATCCACCCGCCAAAAGAAGTAGCCTGTGTAATTAAAAGATTCCCATGGTCATTGCGTTTATCTACTATTCTCCATCCAAGACCGTTCCGAGTCACTGCTCTCAGCCTCCATGGCAAAGGGGGTATTGAATTAGCGGTATTCCTAAAAGTTGGTCTTCCGCGTGACATACAGTGCCATATATGCTTACCCAGACCGACCGTCAAACACCGCAGCACCAAAGGTTCTGTGCGGTCACAGCAGTTTCAGCAGTAGTCTCCTTAGAAAGCATAGCCAAGCCAGTGGACGTCTCTTAAGTCCAAAATCTTCAGGACGCCAGCTGTACCGAAGATGGCGGCTCCAAGTTAGGTAAATATGGTATGCACAAACTCTATGCGGTCAGATGACGGACGGTCACTCGGCAAACCGCCGTCGACTTACCGCCTTGCACGTCATCCCATGCAAATCGGCACACAGGAGAGAACACCATGGCGTTTGAGGCATGCATATGCACCAATAGCCAAAGCTTTAATCAACAACGCCTATTCATTATAGTTTACTTCAACCTGCCTGACTTGCGTCTTCATCGTCTGGCATGCCCTGTAAGGTGAGTATCTACATTTCAGGCACTCATTAACGTGATGCCCGAGCTGGGTTGACAGGAGTATGTTAGGCATCCCGCTCGATGGATAAGGACTTCCGCCCATTCGGCATTGGATTATGTCCTTGCCAAGGACCTATCCGCCATCGAGCAACCCGAAGTGTCGGCAACATTGGGGCTGAAACATAGTGCAGTCCTAACATTCAAGCCAGTGTAAATGATAGGAGTGGCGCAAACGGGGAGACCCACTTGCTGGAATATCAATAGAGCTGACGTTCCTTGTGTGAGAAACTCCACAGATAATACTCCTCTGCCCGTCTCATCAGGTGTCTTTCAGGATGGAGCCGGATTCAAAGGAATTTTAATTGAAGCACTACTTTGCTCAATTTTAAAGTCACTAAAACACGAGTCGAAACTGCACAACCGTACATTAAAAAACATCAGGATAAATTAGGTTGTATGTGACCTCCACCAGCTGCTACAATGTATGCAGGATCGCAGTGGTTCTATCCATAAGAGAAGAATGTGTAACAACCAACCCAGGCACGGCATTGCAGATGGCCGTAGACAATTATTAAAACATGCTCAGCCAGATTCTGGGAACGACTGCAGACGCCTGCCTCAGGCGTCCACCGGAAAGCTAGACATCGCGGACATGTGTTATTCACATGGCACAGGGACAGCGTTATTAAATCGGCCAACGCGCCAACTGCATACTACACTTCGGCCTTCAATTCGCCTAGATAGGATCTTTTAAGAATTGAATGCATATCAGCAGCAAAGGCAGAAGGCTGACCGCAGAGGGGAACCAAATTAATTAGTTTCAGGATGGATAAGTATGGCAAGAGTTAAGTGCACTACGGTTGCATGAATCTCTAGGCCTCAAAGGTGTTTCGACCATCAAGTTCCAACAGTGGGCAGATCAACTAGCCCATCCGCTGTTTCAGCCATTTCACCGTTTAATTTCAGCGAGTCGAGCCCTGGGGGAAAGGAAAGCCTGTGTGGTCTCTCCGATCATTATATTTGGCAATCCATCCAAACCTCAAATCTTTCGTCCAGCGGTACTGCCGCCGGTAGTATAAAAATGTAATGGGAAGCCCTACCGACGACGTTTCACGCGGATTCCATGGGGATAGCCACCTGCGTGAACCACAACACCGATTTAGAAGACATATTTAGTGCCAGAACAGTCTCCCTGACTCCATGGACTGGTATAGTAGGGGAGTGTACAGAGGATTTATTTGGATGTATACTCAATGGACTTATCTAAGGCCCTCGACCGGGTGAGCCACACCTCAATACTCTAACCGTTGCGATCAGTTAATTTGGAGGAAACCCCCATCGCCTCTGTGTCGCACTCTCTGCGAAAACACAAATTCCATGTCCGGATAAAATGGTCTGTTTCTGACACCTTTGATGCCCTAAGCGGGGTGCAACATGGTCCACACGAGGTTCCAAGCTGCCTATCATTTTCGTGAATGCCCTTCTTCTACTTGAAAAACTGAGGTTCTGCTGTGCCCGCATGATGTATAGGTCACCCGTGAAATGGCAGCTGCACCATACGCGCAGAGACCGCAAGCAGACCTTGAGGGACTACACCAATGGACAGTCGCCAAAGACCCCGGTTTCAGTGCAGATGCTCTTAACAAACTTTGGGAACACCACGTCAATGGGCATACATTGGGGATACTTTGAAAAGATAACCGTTGGAGTGGGGTCTGAGGTTGATCGCGTCAAGCGACCGTCACCGACAGCTACCTGTAGCGTGCTGGACAAAAGCATTGTGTCCACGATGACCGAACTCTCTGCGTTCTGCAAAGGTTCACTCGTCACTCGTTTCAAAGGCCACTGTCAAACTTAATTAGGCCTCAAGTTAAAGGGTGCATTCAAATCTGCATGTCAGCCTGATGAAGGGGGAATAATGAACAGAGTTCAGTGGACGGCTGCAAAACGAACACATGGTCCCAGGGACCTAACATATCCCGATAGAATCCGAGTTTTGAAAAGTTGTAGCAACAAGTGTGAATATTTTTACAGCCAGGGACACTCGTTCAAACAAGGCGCCACATTGGCCTAGCACGGTCACTCTTTGAATGTGAGGAAACATTCCCAAACGCTGAAGACTGTGGGACCATCCTTCCCCATCAAGGCATGTAGCTTGTTGAATAAGACACTGGGGATGGTCTTCCAAGTTGGTCAGAAAAATCAATCAGATAGAGACAAGTCCAGCAGCTACCTGAAAGGTAGTCCGATAGGCAACTAGAAAACCAAGGACACCGTTCAACTAAGCAATGCACTAGATGATGCGAGGCAAGGATTCGATTCCATAGGCCATCCTGGTGGAATAATCAAACGGCAACTGTGACTGAATCGCGGATCAAGGTTCGTTTGTGCATATGCGTGCATGATTGTCTGCATTCATTGTACGCCTAAGCCGGGGGATTCACCTGATAGAATTCCATACACATCGCCTTTGGCCATCTCTCTGCGATGAAAGGCAGTGCCCTGCAGCAAATGGCACCGGGTCAGACCACCAGTATCACCATTTCCATCCGGGATGATCTGCTCCGGTGGCAGAGATTCCATTGTTTCTCGATACTACCACAAAGCAGTCACGGCAGTTGAAGTGTAGAACTTCGTCAATCGCAAACGTCCCTCTCACAGGAGAAGAGAGAAAGGGGGAGAACCAAAAATGATAAAAAATAGAGGAACAGGAAAGTTTTTACCGCAGGAATAATAGAAACGGAGGAAACAAGAAATAAAGAGAAAAAGGAGGATGCTGAAGGAAAACCAGCTGTCAAAAAAGTTTAAAGGTTCAAACGGCAGGTTTCAGATTCAAATGATGATGTTGAGTGGAGAAATAAATTAGAGAGCTGATGCAGTCACAATCACAGCATGGGGCAGACCTTGGCTGGCTGATTGAAATTTCTTTAAAAAAGAACAAACAAAAGCAAAACGGGAAAAAGTTCAGAGACTAAGCATATTGAAAAGTCTAAAAGCAAAACAAAATAAGGAAAAGTTCAAGGCTGCCTCCAACACAGAAGCGCAAACACCTTTCATCTTTACGCCCACGGACATAACGCACCCCGGTGGAGGGACTTCAGGAAGGTACGCGGATGAAACGCTGTTTGGCATCTGGTTAGTCGAGCAGAAGCACATGCTGCCTGTCGATACACTTTGGCCATTCATCCACCTAAACCTCGCAAATTTCTTTCCTTCTGTCTAATCTCTGACAGCTAATGATTTAATTACGCACTTATTTCTATCTATGTCGTCCCTGGTTTTATGCCGAGCATTGCAAGCGTGGAAGAGCGTGATACTGCGTGATCTCCTCATGGAGGATCAAGGTTTATGGAGCATGCAGCACCGTGGGAACGCCGCAAACCGAGCGCCGGCTAGTGACTTGCGACCAGGTGGTCTGCGACAGGCACTGTCAAAGAGGTATGCTCTGTACCTACTTGAGGATAGCGTTCGGCTATTTCTTTCTCGTATTTTTTGTTTTGGACTTCATACGCTGACAACTTGTTCCACGGAGATAGGATATAAATCTCACGACAAGCGCTTCCGTAAGAACTTGGTATTTTATCGGACCGTAAACTTACTGCCTGAAAATGGCTACTGGAAATCTAGGGATCCCAGTCCCGCAAAATCTCGCGCAGGATTTATCATCCTCCAAACTCCGAAATTCAGTTCTGCCCTGGATCACTCCACCCACATAAATCCCAACTTGCCCGATGGCAGCACGATATCCATGTATTTGCTATTACTCTTACTGTATCAACAAGCCAGCTGACGGCAGCATTGCTGTCTCTCCTGTGAAAATTTTTTCAATCGCCTATGCAGCAACTGCCTGATCCTTTCCAACTAAATCATGGAAGCCCAGTGGACAGCTCTGACAGTGGGCGCACATCGCAGCCCTCACAGAAACTAAATTCAGACATTCCTGAATCAGCGGTTCACATCCACGCATGCGCCAATACTAGACAAGATTCTGGAAAGAGACTTCAACTCACCAAGCGCTGATTGGACAAGACCCGGCGCAGCTGGCTCTGCATTTCGAAACCCCGATAGGTTTAGTTCTGTGGAACACTTGGACGCAAAACGCACATTATTCAACTAGATACTGAATAGGGCAATTCTCTTCCCAACTTGACCCGGTTGTTACCCATAAACACCAGATAGACATGGTCAGGCATCTGTAACCATTTGGCAAGTGTGACCACCTAATTCTATCATCTGACCTTGTTGTCAGGCCGCCATCAGTCTCCCTAGAGTCGATAATAACAAGATCTTCAAAAGAATCAACTTTGACTCTGTGAATGCCAGTCTCCAATACGAACTATATGTCGCAAAGAACAAGCCACCTTTGAATACCACGGCTCAGTACCTCGGGGAGCTCATATTAAGACCAGGAAGCCAATTAATTGCAGAAATCCGACCCTCACGCCACAAGGAACAGCTCCTCCCTAGACACATTAGGCGTCTCTTAGGATATAGATCTAGCCCAAAAGCCGTACACTAGAGGCAGCACACTGGCTTCGTTATTGGCTAGGATTCACTGGAAAGAGTTCAGGGGACTGCCGCCAAATGGCTTAACCTCCTGGTCTCTCAAAGCCTAAAATTTTCCTTTGTGACATGAGAGGCACAGGGATGATTTTTTCCCATTTACGATCTCTTCACACAAGGCTTATCTGATAAATATTTCGGCATCAACCCTCTCTCACCATTAAGGGAACACTGTTGAAAGGTTCTCAAATCAAGGCATCAGGCATTGCTGAGGGCAAGTTTCTTCATTCATAAGGTTGTACCTCAATAGAAAGCACTCCCTGGAGAAATCGTGGGATCAGCCAGTAAACCGAATCTTAAGAAAATAACTGGACATCCATCTGGGATAAACGAATTAATTTTCTAGCTATACCTCGGTCAAACCAAGCGAGAGCGCCCAACACCTTATAATAGGCGCCTGGCTGCTTATTTTGATTAGAACTGTCGCCACTGTGACCCTGTCCGGTCGTCCCAGAGTGGATTATGTCTCCTCTCCCAGACTCTACAACTTCGGCTCGATTGTTCTCCAAAGCGGACTCAAAGAAGAGTTTAAAGACCCAGAGGGAAATGGTTTATTGACCTAGAATTTGTATAATACTCAAACACTTCAAACTTGGAATGGAAGCTGAGGTGAACAACTAGATGGTACAGAGATTAAAGGGTAGACCTTTCAAGGGAAAACTCGGGGTTGTTAACTGTGGGGTGGGGTGCTTCAGGGGTCTCTCTTAGGGCCATTGGTGTTTGTGCTGCATGTCAACGGCTTAGCAAACGGGTTGGAGAATCTGCGTTTCATGATTGGAGATGGAATCAAATTATCAGAGGCAGAAAACAGCGAAGCTGTCGAGATGGATCTGGATAAAGTTTACCGCTGGCCGGTAAATTCGGATCTTCATGGAAGCATGAGAAAGTGCAAGTGGCTCTTGGAAGGAGGAGCTAGTGTCGCTAGCCACATGGATTCACCCGGGAATCAGGTCGCGGTGGAAGAAACGCGCAATCCAAAGGGGTTCAAGATATCAGTGAATGCGGACTTCGAACCTAATCTGCAATGTCAGACAACGGTGAAAAATGCGTGGTGCACCCTACACCAACGTGTGAGGACTATATAATCCAAGAGGCTCAAGGTTCTTCTGCGGCTGTTCAGGGCGCTCGCCCGACCGCATTTAGAGTAGTGTCCATGCATGGTGTCTGTATTTGGTAAGAGATTTCAGAATGCTGGAACAGGTTCGGTGCGTTTCTTCACCCTGGTTTTGACACCTGAGGCTAAAGGATTTGGGCAATAGCCGGAAGCCTTCCACTTGTTTTCCACGGAGCAACGTGGTGAAAGTGATCATGATCACTAAAGGACTGTTCCTGGTTCAGGGTCAATGTGGAGCCCTATTCCAGATTAGGGGGAATGAAACCGTAAGAGGAAACAAGAAAACGACTATGAGAGAGCTCTTAACTGCAGAGTTGACGAGCTAACCGTGTGCTATTGTAGTGGTGAATGGGTGGAACAAGGTACCAGAGAAAGTGGCCGGAGTGGGATCAATTCACGAATTCAAAGGGACGATAGGCAACGCACGGTTATCTGTGTTTGGGGAAGACAGCGTATTGGTCGTAGGGCTGACCTTGATGGTCTATGGGAACCTGCGTTATTAATTTTCTTCTTTGAAGGTTATGAAGATGAGAGTTTGAGTCCCACACAAGATTAGCAACTCCACCACGGGGACAGAAGAGGGGTTCTACTCTCCTGTTGTCCAAACACCGTCTAATCCAAACAGCCTCCGGCGCAAAAATCTGGACGATCAGGCATCTCGCCTTAACGTCCGGCAATCTAACTGGAATTAAACCACGAACTGGACGCGTTCCCCCAGTTCGATATTAACATGCACGATTCAGACTCAGAGAACAGAGACTTTCGAATTTTTAGCGTGAAGCGCCTATCATACTTCAAGATCCCTCATGAATATAGAGTAAGTCACATTGTTAGGTAATAAACTGTTAGGAAGGCCGATGCCGAAGCGTGGCTGAATTCGAAAAGCTCAATCGTATTGGAGAGGGCACCTATGGCATTGTTTGTAAGCAGCTTACTTTTTCGAATCAAGTTTTAGACCGAGCCAGAGATGTTGCATCGAAGGAGGTGGTTGCGCTGAAAAAGGTCAGAATGGAGAATGTGAGGGATGGTATGATGTCTTCTTTTCGTCAATTACTTGCATGTAGGTATCCCTATCAGTAGTTTGCGGGAGATCACTCTTCTTCTCAGTTTAAAGCACCCTAACATTGTTCATTTGCGTGAAGTGGTTGTTGGAAGGGGTCTAGACAGGTGCGTGTGGGTTTGTATTGTCCATGTTCCTACAGTATTTTCTTGGTAATGGAATATTGCGAACAGGATATGGCCAGTCTGTTGGACAATATGCCAAACCCCTTCACTGAATCACAGGTAATGGCGTTTCGGGTAGTAAGACCTCGTGAATACAGGTGAAATGCATTATGTTGCAATTGTTCAAAGGATTGCGTTATCTTCACGAAAACTTCGTGATTCATCGTGATCTGAAGGTTTCTAACCTCCTCATGACCGACAAGGGTCTTGTTAAGATAGGTAACCACGTCTTTCATTTAATTTATGTGCAATAGCGGATTTCGGTTTATCCCGCCCTACTCACTCTTACAACGCCATGACTCCGTGCGTTGTTACCTTATGGTGAGTCATCCGTTTCAGACATACGTTCATTCTTTCGATTTAATTGTAGTAAATGATAGTATGTGCCTTAGTTCCATGTCGCCTTGTAACAAGTTAGTACTACATTTACCACTTTGGTTTGCATGCAAAAAAGCTAGTGTAGGATCCTAAGGTTGAGACTAGATGAAATGCCACAAACGATATAAAACGAGATATACAAGGCATAAACTGGCTGGCGAATAATGGACGGTTTTTTTCAGTAGTTGCTAACTGGAAATTTCGACCCGTCGTTGGTCCTGTTGAGTTAGAATGCGTGTCATTTAATTCTAGCCGTGGCGGAAGCTTAAAAACGATATCAGTCGGGGTTAATTTTCAACCCCACAATATCAGCAGAACTCCAGATCAGAATGAAGAACTGTTAAACGTTGTCATTTTGTGGTCCCGAACGGGTGTGCCGATTGCGCACATTTAAACAAGGGGTGTGCTGTACCAAGGGACGTTCGGAAACAGTGAAATAAGGCAAGTCGCAGTTGCATACATTCTCAGCAATAACAGATGTAGAGAGGAAAATGGCCACTTGCGCTTAGTGGGTCGATTTCTCAGGTCCCGGTATCGGTTACAGCAATCAGAGTGTAAAAACCAAAAGGCAGTGAGGTACGAAGTCATTTTTTTGTTTTTCCGAATGTTCTGAGAGCGCGAAACGATTGTCGGTTCAGTTTTCAGACCACCGATTGTCCTTTGCTAGTATGATGGCCGTTGCAACCGCAGACGTCTGTTCTCTTCAAATCCACGATGAACCCAATTCGACGTCGTCGCTGTAAGCCACAAGACTGCCGACCGTACCGGGGCGCTCCCTTCGGTCCAGACAGAGCTATTTGTGGCGGGTCCTCAAAACGCCTGGTGCGGCGGCGGTCAGACTGCGATGAGCTGGTTGATCCAACTCGCCTCTCAACTTTGCAAATCACATTAGCTGGAAAAATGCTTGGTTATATCAACCAGCACTGGTTGTTTGTTGAGAGCGCCTTGCATTCCGCTGGCTTAGTGAGTTTTGGCATAACCCGTCAAAGGCGGACACTAGCTTTGTGCTGAGTATTTGCGCTGTTTTTACACGCACCAGTCCACCGTGGCTAGCAGCCAAAATAATGGAGCATTACCCTTAGCGAAAGGTATTTGCAACGCAAATCTGAACACAATGTGCCATCGGAATCAGCGAAGGATGAGCGAAAGAGGAGGAAGAAGCAATATGTTGTTCGTGGTACGTTATAGTTATTCTATTCACCATCTCCAAATCACCTGCCATCCACGGGATCCATTAGTCCCCTGCGGGCTTGGCTGCAGGGGAGTAGCGGGTTGACTTAGGGAACCTTGCTTTGAGCCTTTGGCCAAATGGCTTTACCTACAAGGCAGCAGAGTGATTTGATGGTCACGCAACACACTGGGGGCCAGCGACTGTACAGGTCACGTGCCCTTTGGATAGAGTTATCTTGGATGTCCAGTGCACTCCTTCGCCACGGACGCTGGTAACCACACGGTCGTATGGTTTGTGCGCCACCAATTGTTGGTTTGGAATTAGGGTTTGAATGATTATCAATGTTCAGTCAACCCGGCGGTTGGCGCCAGTTGTTCGCAATATGGTGGATGGTCGCTGCTAAGGGGTCCAGTCACTAATAAAGGGGATGATTAGCATCCTTAACTAAAGCTCTTGGTTCTAACAAGGACCTGTCCGCAAGACAGCGAAGGTGGCTGAGTGGTAGTCTGTTTTCTTGGATCAATGATTCTGACAGGGTTTTGCAATCGATTTTTCAGCTCAGATTACCTCCCAAGCTAGAAGACCAGGAAAGTCAATTATTTCAGACAATCTTTAACCATTGCTCCTTGTTTGGGCCCGCGCCCGATGACCGAGTTGTCATAAGTTTACTAGCCAAGATAGCGACGTATTTGTTGGTTTTCTTACAGTGATTAAAAAAAGAAGTCAAAAATAGATGAGCCATCATTATTGATGGGAGGGGGGCGATAAATAGCACCAAGATGGTTTTTCTTCTCAGTACTGAGGAAAACCAGTACTTTCGTGCCTTGTGTCCCCTTTCTGAGAGTTAACCTTGCCTGACCGACGAAAATCCTCCGACGAATCACCAAGTGATTCTTAAGTAGACTTATCGTTCAAATGAGATTCTCGTGCGAAACAAAATATGGTTGAAATCATTGCGTCGGAATTTCAGCCACATAGGTCTACATTCTTCGTTGGGGGTTGCAGGTGTGGTACTCTGTAGGGTTTTTCTGACACGACTGGTGCGAAAAAAGATTGTTCATAGCAGTTGGGTCTCGCTATACGGCAGGGAGAGGGTAATGGGACGACTGACGACCGTGACCCTGGAACTTAAAGCGGCACAGAGTCACACAAGTTCTCAGTATGTCAAGTGTGGTAACGAGCGTGGTAACATCGAATTGCCACCTACGACCAAGTGATTGGTAACCAAAGGCACAGAAGTCTGTTTGAAGGACAAAAGAGGAATGAAAAATCTCAGTGAAAAATTGGAGATGGTTAGTCTGGCCAGGGAGGAATTCGAGCTTCCCTCAAAATAGTGCAGCAGATGAAGGCTGAGGAATTTGTCGGACAGGGTCAATGTTGCGGTGCAATTCGCGGATGTCGGTGACAGTGATGAGCTCTTCGTTCATCTATGAATGATTAGAGAATCTAGGTGACAGTGTGCCGAATTATGTTGTCATTGTTACTGTGAACGAAACCTGGCAACTAGTATTTTAAGACTTCAAGTGAAGAACCACATAAGGACTCCATAGACTAGGAGAGGTATTGATCTGGGTGCCAGAACGGCGGAAAAAAGGTTGTCAACTTGGTGCTTTTCAGAAAACTAATATCTAGCCTATTTACTCGTTTAGTGAACGTCTTCAGTCTTTCTCATCACATCATTTACGTTTCCGCTCCAGGTACAGGGCCCCGGAGGTGCTGTTGCGGGACAAAAACCAAACGAAGGCCATCGACATATGGTATTACACATTGGAGCTTATTCGATTTTCAGGTCTGCTGGCTGTATAATGGGAGAGCTTTTGTTGCACAAGCCGTTGTTGCCAGGGAAGAGTGAAATTCATCAATTGGAACTTATAATTGATTTACTGGGTACACCAAACGACCAGATTTGGCCAGTAAGTTGCTGCACACGATAAAATTTGTCATCATTTTAGGGTATGTCGAAGTTACCTGCTTTGGAGAAGATATCACTAAAAAAGCAACCGTAAGTTCACTTTTTTCTTCCTGTAAAATGTTTAGTTAGCGGATAATGGATTGGACTGACACATTTTCGAAGCATACGGATGAGCATGGACACACCCTTTGCTCTGTGGAGGCTCGCCGAAATAAAGCAATACAACTCAGATTGTGTGACCACCTGCTCTCTCTCTCTATATATATATATATAGAACAGTGTTGTAATTTAGTCACATTATTTTTGATAATTTTTGTGGTCTTCATTGTTTCGGTTCACATTTGACTTCCTTTCGGCTCATAGTTTTCAAAGCATAAGCTGGAATGAAAGGGCATGGCTTAGTTGTTTGTTTGTTCGTTGATGATCGCAGTCGCCATCAAAATACATTTCCTGCTTTCAAATCTATGACATCATTCATAAGATAAAATGCGAAAGGCACATAAATAAGTAGGATTGCGAAAAAGACAATTTTGATATCGGTTTATTGATTAAGAAATAATGCAGTCGGGTGTGCATCGACCTTTGGTCATCCTTTGAGTAGAGATATGGAAAGACAAACTTCTCGCACTTTCTTCACTTCGTCGATCAGTTGATTACCTCAATGGCTATGGTTATTTGTTCATCCTTTCCTGCAGATACAACAATCTACGACATACCTTCCCCTGGCTATCTGATGCAGGGTTACGATTGTTGAATTTCTTGTTCATGTATGACCCAGCCAAACGAGCACGAGCCCGCGAGTGCTGTCAGAGTTCATATTTTCGGGAACACCCTCTACGTAAGTTAAAATGGGGTCTTCCCCATAATTTTGTGCGCTGTCACTACTCAGATCAGTTTTTGCATTCAACAGCCTTATATTAGGGAATTCTGCATGAGAGATCGACGTAATGACATCATCATCATCACCGTTCAGCGTTAAACAGCAGGTCAAACCCCCATGACCACCGCCTCTTCCCCAGAGTTACACGTTTCTGTAGAAAGATTGAATATCCAGGGGAACATGGAGTGGACCTACACAGGCGGGAAAAGATAAGATGCTGCTGCAGCCAACATATGGAACAAATTCTAACTGTACAAACACACTCAATCAGTCACGATCGCCACTGTTCACGGTCACTGTCATATCTTTCAGTGTCTTCAGGGACGAGTCTTTCGGATCCCAACCACGAAAACGTGAGACACTCACCTTAACTTTAGCTTAGTTTGTTGTGCATTTTCTCATTCCACGTTGCCACATCATCTGCTGACCCCCAGGTGGCTTCTTCCACTCTTTTAGAGGAATGCAAAATAGAACACGATGTGGTAGACGAGTGCTCGTCATACGCAACACGGACCCGACCATCGTAGTTTACTCAGTTTCACACGCTGAGATAGAGTGTTTTCAGAACCGGTATCTAATACTAAATTCCTAATGTCTAATACATAGGTGATCGAAAACCTCCGAGCGGCGAAAACCTTCGGCGCGCAAACTCCAAGTGTCGCAACTATAGAACAGAACTGGGTGCACTACGGCGCAGTATGCGCGACCTTTCAACTTCAAGGAAATATCAGGCCAGCGCTAAAAGTGTTTCAGTCAGGCGAGCCTTGGATATATTCGTGTTCACCTTTATTGCCGTGCTACTATCCTTCGTCCGTCAGCTTCCAAGGTAAGTGAAACGGTCTACAGTTTGGGACTGCTGCCGTCCAGTTCTGCAACAGCACTTTACACTCTGAAGATCCAAGGCACACGCTGAACAGAACTACAGACCTCGAGAATCTGTCTAGTGCGCGTTGTGCATGTTCTGCAGATCCGAACAGGCACAGGTATTCATCTGCGTAATCTAGATCACTCATCAACCCATTTGCCAGTTCAAACCCTGCATTCTGGGGACCTCCTAACCATCCTCAATTACCTCGTCCATGACGAAGTTGAACAAGAATGGAAAAATGAGACACCCTTGTTAAACACCGCTAGTCGTTTCGAATGAATTTGACAGTTGACCCTAGGTATGCAAATATAATGTTCGCTGAAGGTTCACGAACTTTGTTGACATACCCTTTCTGGTGAAAGGGCATCGGTCAGTGGGGCTTCTTGATCTGCTGTTTAACTTTAAACGATGATAGTGATTATGATTATTGTTACCCGATAAATATGTTGGTGAACTGGAATAAAGGTAGTAATGCACCAATAGCCTCGGTTGTGTATACTATACCTTTGGTGGTTTACGGCTGCTTCATGTTGTATTGTTTTGTATTTATATTTTTGCGCGTAAAGTCTGCATTTTTACCAAACTCTGCAGTGGAAAAATAGTGCTGACTGATGCTTTCAATTTCCTTCGTGATACGTCGATAAGCTCATCCTCTGTTCCAAACAGCCGGGAACCCGTCACCATTATTTATATCTCCAAACCTTACTTTTTAACCACGCGCTTTCGTTTCCTTTGATTTCAGACTGACCGGGCGTGCTGATCCTAAGCGTTCCTGATTCTATCGCTCAGTTTGCTTATGATATCTCCCCTAGTAGGCATTACCTGGAAAGGTACATTTTTGTAGCTTTTCAAGCAACTCATCCTTCATTTAGGATGCTCCCGCTTTGAAATTGAACTTACCCAAACCTTTTAAATGTCTGTTCACTCCCCTTGGTTTACTTTGCCACCGGATTCATGGTTTATCATTGCAGAAACACTACAGGGCGGATTTTAATAAAGAATTAGAGAACATCATTGAAAAGAAAACTGGGGCGGTTCTCACATTTCCGCCCGTCTGAAAAACCTTCGGGAACTGTCGTTTCAAATAGGAAGACTGTTTGACTTAAAAGTAAAACGATATCCTCTCTGGTCACCACAACTGATGTACTGGGAACTTACCTGGTTCTGCAAGCCTCAGGGTTATGATTGTCGATTCGCTTTTCCCGTGTAAAGTGAACATGCTCTGTCAGTGTGTGAAAAGTGCACGTAGGATAGTTTTGAATCACACTTATTTGCGGGGTGACCTTTCAAATGTCTCATGTTCCTGCACGTTCCGCTTTTCGTCCCCTACTCTCCAGGCTGAGTAGCTGAAAGTATTCCACAGTCCTCTATTCAGCACTTATCCTGACAAACAGGGACCGGGTCGTAGCTAGATTTCGCGACGGTTGTACATGCCTAACCGCATTATTCGTTTATCGAGTTTGTTATTTTCGAGATGATAACTGTGATCGTGGCAAACTGTAAAATGCAGTGCAGTGTGTTACAACAACCCATATGGGAAGTCTATGTGGATTTTGGTTTCTGTAGTCCTTCGGGAACTAAATGAGAATAATTAGCCATACTAGTAACGATTTTCTCATTGTTCGTTCTCTTGCTGCTACGCGTTTCATGTAGGACAATGCATCCTGAAATGTGGTACATTCTTAACAAGCAGCTAAATCTGTCAGCTTCATTCACTGATTGGCATGTTGGCAATCATTACGCAACCTCGAAAAGGATACCACTTTCGGTTACACCTGCAGTTTATCAGGACGAATCTCGAAGACGCAATCAAACGTCAGACTAACTTCGCTCCGTCAAAAGAATCTCCCCCAGCGCTGCTGTGGATGAAATACCCTTCGGTTTCAGTTTGTACAGCCACTAGTCTCGCACCAACGTGCTTCGGTTGTGGTTGCTAGGGCGGTTTCGTGGACCCTAACCCAGTAGTCTGACCGCACTTACGCGAGCCAGTTCACTGTTTAGAGTTTTCATTTTATCCCATGTCATTGACTGGCCACCCCGAGCCGTCTTCCAACCATTATCTGCCTCGGAACAGTGGACAACGCATGTCACAATCATCTCAACTTATTCTAGCTTAGTACCTGTTCTAAAGACCGAACCATGGGACCCAATACCTAACCAAGTTGATTCTGATTTTAATTTTGGGAGGTTAATTCCATTTATTCCTTCGAAATTCCGACCAAACTAATCCGTCTTGTGGAAAGCCTCAACCTAGTAATCAGCATCGGCTCCCACACATCCGTAGGAGCAGCTCATTTATTTAAAACTAATTCAAGTTAATTTGATTTCAAGTTCAATGTACTTGAGATGAGAATTATGCCGCGAACTGGTAAACAGATAGTGATAATCAACGCGCAAGATTGAAAATCATCACGCATGGACGAGACCAAGTGATGGGGAAGAAACTACGACAGGATGGACTCTGTCAGGTACGGATGCGGTAGGACAGGGACAAAAGACGACGAGAAAAGACCAGGCGATGTTGGAAGTCCGTTAAATGCACACCAGTATTTTGCCGAGCGTCTGATTCTAAACATGGGTGATTGTGCCACGAATTTCGACGCATGTAAATATGATTTGGAGAATAGCCTATAGACGTGTTCTCGTTGACTGTGACACCGATAATGAATTTTCCTGCTAATTTCTCCGAAACAATTTCATCCGTAAAACCATGGTCTCGTCCAGCTTACTGTCTTACATGAGTCTATTCCATGTTCCCTGTACCAACACTTGTAGCCTGTGAACCGGATATGATGCCTTCATTCCCTCAGCATCGTTTGAAGCGTAAAAACTCTCCCGGTGAAGGCGAAAGTAAAACAGTTCCTGCCACGATCCCGGACGCTTCCGCTGGCCTGTTCGATGCAGCATTCGATCGCATTGTAAGTGCGAAATTCATATTTTACTTTTCTTTACTGCTAACATTATCCACTAGTGCTCTTCAGTCACAATTTAACGACCTCGCCATTACCAGATCCTAATTCACGCATTTGCTTATTTTTTTCAGGTGAAGAAAAGGCGGGGGTAAAGGATTCACTGTCGCATTTCTAAACATACAATTTGTTCCTTTTTTGCAAACCGAGTTTCTGACCCAGCGATTGAGAACCTCGTTTAACTGGTGTACTTGTTTGAAGAGTGTGTACAGTTAAAGGGTTGTCCGAAAGCTTTTGCAATGCACTTCTCTGGAAAAGGAAAGACCGGCGACCGAGACGGTGCTGTTCGAAGCATATTAGGAACACGTAGGGTGCCCGTAAGTTCGGTGTAATAATGAACCAGGTGACAACAGTCGTCAAACTTTAAAAGGGGCCCGCTGCATGTTTAGAAGGCGTCAAACTGGCAACATTCCTCACAAAAATGATTTTTGTTGGAAATAAGGGGGTTATAATCAAAATAGCCTGCCAACACAGACACTGAGGGCCGAATTAGCCATATTTCCAGCCAATTAGCCGCGCGCCTACGAAATATTTGCATGACTTGTCATTTTAGTGCTTTATAGACCCAATCCGATACTTTGCTCCTTCGCCTTACCAAAAGAGCCCCTGGTGTTCGATTCTAATCAGTGCGAACCAAGACAAAACGAAAGCGATTTTTTTATGGAATACATAATATCCGCGAAAATGGTCAGTCACCTGATCGTCCCATTTTAATCACATCAAATGGATGGATGGTTGATTAACTCTGCCTACTAAGCGGAACTGATACTCGCAGTGAAATCAGAATATTACGTGTATTAGCCCAGGAACCTGTTGTTCTGTCATCACCATGTGCCAGAGTTTAAAAATCATTACCACAAGCACGAGACACAGTGACTAAATAGAAATGCCGTCCCATGGAGATAAAGGGGTTTACGGATTTTTTTGTCTGTTATGAACTGCGAAATCCAATCCTTCGCCAGCCTATTTGGTTTTAGCTGTGTGTGGAATGGGGAGAGTGAGGTTCCAAAATCCGATTGTTGCAAATATCCGTTCGCCATCTAATTTCCTACCGTTGCTTGTGCAAATTGCTTCCAGTTCGATTATCACCAGGACTTTTGGGATGATAAAACACCAGTACGAAGTGTTATTGGCTGGGGATTTTCAAACGATCGACAACAAGGTATTTCGACAATAGCGTTGCGGCTAGTCTTCTGTAACCACAACACCCATTAGTGCGGAAACGGTTCGTGAAAATTATGGACACTATTAAATCATCAATAAGGGAGGTTAAAATCCCACTTTTGGTATGAGTGTTGCGAAGTAGTGATCAAAATCCAAGGAACTGAGCCAATAAGCCCTCAAAGAATTAGGACTGAGGCTCCAAAATCGATAAACACAAAACCTACAGACCAATGCTTGTTTTTGCCAAATCCGCAGATTTTAAAATCCTTCGCTACGAGCTGCCATTCACTGGCGAGGCATGTATCGCTGAGTAAGCTGTGCGATGCAGATAGCGTATCTACCGGTCGCGATCAGTCTCCACACGGTAATCTATTAACCTGTCGCACATTTCGATGTCCTCAAGTGTTACATCTTCCAGAAGAAACACCGGAAATTGTCCCGCCGTTTATGTGACAGATATCATCACAGAGCATCGGTGTTTTCGCCGCAGTTCTCAGCAACTTTCTAAACCTATTCACTATTCATTTGAGCCAACACCATATATATATATATATATGAAGGCTCTTCAGTAAGTGTAAGAAAGGTCAAAAGAAATCGGACACCAAAGCAGTAGCAGTACAGTTCCTACCACCACTGACCTAGCACCAACGTCCTTTGGTTTTGGATGCACCCAACGACAGTGAAAGCCATGTAAGACGATGAATCAGAAGAGAAAAAATTTCGGACACAAAAGCGTCATCTATTTTAGCATGTAACCATATCACCAAGGTTCTTAAGGCAACATTTTATTGGTAAGAAAAGGTGGTGAAACAGCTCACTGTTCAGGCCGACTGGTTCACGCACAGGTTGATGGATATTCTTGGTTATTGTTGAGGTTAGAAAACAGTGGCAGGATAAAGAGGACAGAGATACACATGATAAGTTAAATGGGGTTAGGATCGAAATTCCTGTCTTCTCGTGGAGATCACACCAAAGAGTCAGAATTCCAAATGGATGGGGGGATTAGAATGGTCGGGATTAGGGGAGTCGCTTTAGAGAGAAACAAAGACGATGGTTGCATACACCGGAGAGGACCGAGCTTTCAATAGTTTGTACAACGCAACGGCGGAGGGTTGTTTCATAATGTGACCTATGCTACGAACGGATAGCTGGGTTTTCATACTTACATCATGTTTACGTGGTTAAGCTACCAAACGGATCGGAGTTTGTATAATTGTGAAACGAAGGCGCACGTCTTGAAAAACAGACTCAGCGAGGTGGCATACGGTCATTGTGAATAACAAACTACAAATCTAGGTAGACATCTCAGTCGACGGAGTAGTAACAACCAAACGAAACTGTTTTGTTGTGGTAGATTTCATGGGTTGAGTCAACAGCAAAAAAGAATAGAAACATTAATACACCCGAAGAGACTACTGAAAAGCAGTACAGCTAGGAAGAACACATCGAGGTACAATAAAAGTGGTGGAGACTTGCTTTGCGCCAAATTGTCTAATCTGCTGATTAGAAAAGCTCGTCGATTTATTGGTTTCACACAGTCGAAGGTATAAATGGGCCATCATGAATTAGTGCAAATTGTAATACCTAGATGCCTTACATTTTCGGCTTTAGGAGCGGGGACTGCCGTCTATCACCAAATGATCATTTGGAATTGGATGGAATGCACTCTAATCGCTTATGCGTAGTTATATATATATATATATATATATATATTTATTATATATATATATATTATATATATATATATTATATATATATATATATAGTGTGAGTAGTATCTGGATGAGTGAACAGAATTCGCCCGGGGGCACACGACCGGTTTCCCAATAATTGTCGCTGGTCAAGTATGCGTACCAGGTACCCTCTTGTCCAAACATCCGCACACTTGTACACTCCGAAACGGCATGTCTCACCAGAATCGAATTTGTAGCGTCAGGAGTGTGCATGGAAGCTCTCCGTCGAAGGGTCCACAGAAGAACCAAAACTGTGATTCGTTAAGAATTCTTTGTCAGTTGGGCTGAGACAACCTTAGGAGCGAGGACAGAATGCCCCAGAATAGATTCTGACGAGACGTACCAATTCGGAGTATACAAGTATAAGGACGTTTGGATAAGAGAGAACCGGGCATGCATACCTAACGGGCGACAATAACCGCGAAGCCGGTCGTGTGCTCCCGGGCAAATTTTGTCCATCCATTCAGATACCACTTACAACTTCTATATTTGCATATGCACATTCTGGCGCCTGCTGGCCTCGTTCCTTACGTTGGCTCAGCTCAGATGGCTTTAGGCCCAGACTGCTTCTCGGGAGTACGACAATCACACGATCCGGTCACCGATACGCCACCGTGTTGGTGTCAGCGGGGAACCCGAATCGACCACATCGCTATGGCGGGCTTTTTGCAAGACGTCCGGTGGTACCGCGGTGTCCGTATAGATACCAATCACACATAAGCATGCAATAATCTGTCCATGTACTTCTTTGGAGCCCCAAAACGCATGTCGCAGCGTTGGTTAGATTTCGATCCGTCTTTCACTGGCTGAAAAACTAGGATTGCCTCCACCTCAACATTCCGACGGCTTAGTGCGTTGTGGCCCCTATTGTAGCGATGTGATAGCCTGGACTTCCGCTAAATCTCTGCACCATCTTGACGCAAGCCAGTCTATTCCGGCTAGTAGCGAGTTCACTGAGGTATGATTCAATACGAGAAGCTTATATGAGGATCTTTAGATATAGTGGCCCCATCGAGCTCAGAAAAGGGACATGCTGCCGCCACGAGAAATTCCCGCAAGCTATTTAGTCTCACTCGAGGAACCAGTAAGAAACGACCTCTGAAGCTGATAGCTCACCTATGTACAACCGGCAGCGACGTCTTGTACGCTGAGTGGTGCACTCTACGGCATAATTTAGCTGGCCTTCACGCAGCTACTAAGAAAAGCGTCAAACGGCCCGTTACTTCCTGAAGCGGAGGCACGCCAAGAAATCAGGGCCCTAGGACCTCATAAAGCGCCCAGTTCCAATGTTTTTTTCCTTGTTCTATTTAAAGATGGAGGAATAAAGCCAATAACCGACCAGAGTTTGTTCTCGGTCTGCCACTAAGTGGAAGTTCCCTTTTCGTGGAGGGAGCCCATTGTTGTCCCCACCCTTCAGAAAGGCCCACGCAGTGAGTCCGCAATGGTAGAAGTCTAATTCTGGTAGCGTCAAAGCTGCTTTCATCCGTCATTCTTTGTAGATTATGCAACGGACGTAAAGAGCAGTCTCGTGAGGAACAGGCTAGGTCCCGCGCTGGTTGTTGTTGTTGCATCAACCAAAGCTTCACCCTCTGACAGATGTAAGGGAGACATTTTACACTCCAAATGCCAACGACCATCGTGTTATTAGACATTCGGGCAATCTTTTACTCTGCTGGTCTATGTGCACTACGGCAGTTTGTGGAGAAACAGAGTACCTGAGAAGTTCGTGTACCGTCATAACCCGGTCACAGATTATGGCCAGCCTTCGCCGCGCATCGTCCTCCTCAGTGGAATACGGCAAAGCTGCGCTATATACCCCCGTTTCTTTTCAACTATGATAAAAGATGTTCTACAGAACGTCTTGCATGATCTTTCGGACGGTGGAATTGAACTCTTCCCAGGAAACGGTTTCTGAGTAAGAGTATGCTGATGGTATCGTCTTGCTGAGCGACGATGCACAGGCAATTCAACGCGGGTTGGACAGCTTGGCGATTGGAATATCTAGGTACAGCATATGCTTTGCACCTTCTAAGTGCTAGATGCTCCCTCGAGAATGGCAAGAGCCTGTACCTGCACTCAGCCTTTGCGGTGGTCGGTTAAAGGTAGTCAACAACTTTAATTACGTCGGGAGAGGTGTTGTGCGAAGGTCTCGTCACGAATTGCGAAAGCCAGAGCATCTTTTGCGAACCTACAACACCTGTGGCGTCGCCACCAAATCCGACTCTCTTCAGGTGAAGGGGTACAATTCCATAGTTCGTAGTATTCTTCTTTACGGTTGCTAGACCCGGCCAACCCGGGTTGAGGATGTTTGTTTCGACCAACGATGTCTCCGATGAATTGCCGGAGTCTGGTGGGAATATAGGGTGAGCGATGACGAGGTGCATTGTCGTGTGTTGGGTGCAAACTGCCGTGCACTAAGATATTCGCTCTGCACCGCCTTCGGTGGCGTGGACACCTACTGCATACGCCTGCTCATCGTTTACATTTTCTTGTTCTTGTTGCACGTGTTGCACAAGGCTATAAGAAGCGTTGTGACGGCTAGTGCTTCTCACCTTCCTGGTTGGGGCTCAAGAGATTAAGATAGTTGTTGGTTGGAGACGTTGAAAGATAAGATTCCGAATCGAAAGCAGTGGCGCGAATGCAATGTGACCTGTCTGTAGAACTCACCCCCCTAAAAAGAAGCCGAAAAATTACAAAATGTGAACGACTAAAATAGAAAAAGACATGCGTTGTTGCTGTTCATTCTTCTTTTTATCCGCCTCCTGTAAAATTCAACTTACATGTTGCGTTGGCGTATATATATATATATATATATATATATATATATATATATATATATATATATATATATATATATATATATATATAGTTGTAAGTAATATCTAGATGAATGAACAAAACATGTCTATATCAGTGAAATCAGCCCGCACCGGAAGATATCCACGATGGCGCTCGCAGTGAATCCTCCGGACAATCTAGAAAGAACGTACCTCTAACAACGAAATAAGGCTCCTATATAGAACAGATCTCTAACTTCCTCCGACGCCTTCCGTTGCGATATTTCAGACATTCTGCGGCGCTCAGGAACAGAACTCTTTTGACAATTGTCGTGTTCCCCATCCGGTTTGGGATGGCGCTTTGGCGGTCAGCTGAAATAGTGGGTCCGTGCCAACAAAGAGGACGCGGAGTGCCTAGGCCCAGGCTCATTCTATGGTCAGCTACTGGGAACAAAACTGGATAGCAATCTGCATGGATTTGGCCTCCAACTGCTCGGTCCGCAATGATTCGCGATTTCCATGTAGCCCACTGATACTCTGACAGATGACAGTCGTGCAAATGAAGTTGAAACGTCGTGTGTTGTGCCGTAGTGAGCCCGCTTTATCTCGAGACGGAGTTCGCTCGCTGAATGTGTTCGTCGTTTCAGGTTTTCGATCTTCTGCATATTATCGTTAGGATTGGATAGAATAACTGCGTGATGAAGCGCAGGGTTAGGAACCAAGTATTGCATGTGATTTCGAAGAATATTGTATCACAGCACATCTGGTAAACCTTACTAGTTGGGTCGCGTTGTGCATTGCAAACACTAGTCGACCGTATTGCGTCTTGTTCCTCTTCCGGTGTGGAACAAGCCTACAGGTAACGCAGCAGTTTGGAATGAGATAACGCAACGTGAAATTGGACTGGCTGCCTCGTATGGTCATAGGTGGGACCAAAAAGATCAATCAAACTACCTACTCTGCATGTTTTTTAATGCAGCCCAAAATGACAAACAAGTATCAGTCAACCACACTTGTGCTTCTTCTATCCAATCTATTACAAACATGTTCCTCATGCTACAATTTAGATTCTAGCCAGACCCACCAATTCGGGGCACACAAGTATAAGGATATTTGGACAACGGAGAACCGGATACGCATTCATGGCAAGCGGCAATAACCGCCAAATGCGTTGAGTGCCTCCGGGTAAATTTAGTTCACTTATCCAGATACTACTCACAACTTGCATATATATTTTACAACTGTGTGAAGATCATATGCCATCGGAATCAAGGAGAAGGACGAAAAGGGTGAACAAGAAGAATTCATTACGTTATAGTTCTTCTACACTCCACCTCCATTCCATCGGAAATTTGTCGGGACCCATGGTTCCTCGGTCAGCTTGGTACTACCCGGTTGTTCAAACCGATGTAGGGAGCTGGTGTTAGGGACCCTACTCCAAGCGTTTGACCAATCTATCCAACTCACAAAGCGGCAGGACGATCTGAGAGTCGCACAACCCACTGGGCATCGGTGACTGATAGCTCAGCTCATACGCCCTTCAGATGGGACTAGAAATCGTGGGCATCGGGTAACTCCTTCGCCGTGGGTGCCGATGAGCACAGAATATTGGCTTCGTGCGCTATTCGTGGTTTGCTCCAAATCAGGGTTTAGCAACCTCCTCTAGACTGATTACTGACAATGATCAGGTGCATAAGGTCGTACCGTTCGGCAGTCTTCTCTCTGAAAAATGTACATTGATATTTCAATAACAAAGGAAGAAAAAAGAAAAGGATCTGTCAACGCGGTAAAAAGACACCGGGTATTCGCTCCTTCCCCTTAAACGAAAATACTTCCGCCACGAGAATGTGGTGCGCCGAAATTCTTCAGAAGAGGCTATATTGAGACACAAGTCGTTTGAGAGCATGTCGAGCGGCTTCCTGAGAGCGGGGAGGGGCCGATTCGTAGCTTGAGACACCCACTCTCGACCACGCCCAGCCTAGTTACAATTCTAAAAATGGTAACTCAGCGATTAGGATCTCCTGATCCAAAGTCTAAATGACGTCAAAAAAGACGATCACACTAACAGGGATCAATGCAAAAGATTCGAAAACTGCGATTACATTTCAAAACACGTGAGTTAACAACTGATGAAGTGAAACATGCGAGAAGCGGTACGGCTTTGGGGAAAAAACAAACGGGGGATGCAGTTGTATATTCAGAGATGAGTCGTCCGACGAGCGAGACGTCTTGTTCACCAGGCGACAGAGCAATAGAGAACAAAAACTTAGTGAGACTTAAATGCCTGCACAATAACTCTAGATTTATTTGGCGGGTGATTATTTTCCAAGACTTAGTGATACAGAGCGTCAAAATTTCGATTCGAATGACAAGATTTAGATCTTCCGAAAGCGCATAGATGAGGAAAACCATTTATCCAAGGTGAGCGGTTAAATCAAACGATGACGACAGAAACAAGTAATTTGAACTTGAGGCTTGGACTAGAAAATCCGTTAAATTGGGCGTCAGCATATCATCAGAAAGGGTTCAACTAGCAAATTGGGCCTCAAAAAATCTGGGATTTTCAGTAAATGTGCATTTACCTATCCGATAGGAGCCGGCAACGCTCACGACATTGCCTCCGCCACCTATTTGATTAGCATTTGTCAACCTAAATCTGGACTAAATACCTCTCCAAGAATTGCAGGTATGTCAGCTAACTGCTTAGTGGTTTAGAGCAGAGATAACACATACATTTGTTTTTCATTCTGAACGACAACAGGCTTTGGCTCTATTCACGTACGGCATGCACTAAAATCAGTCCATTTGACGAAGACATTGATAAAGACTTTGAGAAGTTTCTAACGACAGTCCTCCATCAGTGTCGTTCGGAATAATCGAAAGTTGGACAAATTTCATCGACAAATCTCAATATCTTGCACAAACATGCCGACACTGGTCCGTAATGCTAACAGTTATCAACCATGTCCCAAAGACTGCCGGTTCCCGAGTGGTTAATCTTAAGACGAAGATCCAATCATGCCTGGAAAATGAATCAACAAAGCCCGGACGAAGTAGTCCTCTGTTCGTCCGGGGTGGAGTTTAACCTGCATTGGCAGCTCATTCGCAGAAATGAGTGGAAGAACGATTAATCCGATTAGATGGGCTCCTATTCAGCCATACTGTGCTGCCATGGGGACAAGTACTGCTCACAGTTCTCTCTTACGACGTTCTACGTAAAAGTATTGTCTGAAATGATAGAAGTTCCCATAACTGCAAATGTTCACAGTCAAACAGTGCAGGAAGTGGTTTTCAGTCTGCTGGCTCACATTTTCCCAAGCCTCGGCAGACTCTGAATCTCGATTTCTTCAATGTCGGTGCTTCAATGCAGCCTGGCCGTGTTTGGCTCTGACAGTGGATTCACTTTTGATTGTCTGTTGCGTGGGTGAAACACGAATTCAGGATTCCAGTAGAGTAATTCAAATAATAGCGCCCAATGTTTCGTCAAGATCTTTTCTATAGACTTCAGCAGACGAACTCCTTCAAGCCGTGAGTCAATGCGATGAAACAAGTCTTAAGTGGTCCCTCTGGACTGGATCCCGGTTAACAATCGCTCGTGCGTCCCGAGAATGCATGCATCAATCGGCGTTCGGAGGGGAAGTTGTATTAAGTGCAGTTTATTTGCCATCTCGGCTTACGCCCTAACCTAATGCAACACTAATGCGCACGAGTTTTGTGGTGAACTCTCATACTTGTTCAGAAGAGCAAACGCTGTGACATTGTTGTGGTAGGAAGTGATTTCAGTGCACAAGTTGGAAAACTGAGTGTATTGGAAGCGTGTGTAGGTGGGCGATGCGCTTTGCCTGCTCAGTGAACAGATAATGGAGAAAGACTTCTCCAGTTTTGGGCAGACAGTCGTTTATTCGTATCTAGGACGAATTTCCGACACAGTTCGCGTCTCATCGTGACATGGCGCTCCACTCTTATTCAACCTTTCTCTTCTGTCTCCAACCAAATGACTTTGCCCGCCCTGCCAACCCATAGTGTCCCCCGCTGGATAACACAACCGACACCCACAACGGCAGCCGAAGAGATAGAAACAGCCGTCACTTCAGGTAACACTCAAAGACTATTTAAGCTCAGGCGTGACATCGGCGGGCGGCGAACTTCGGTTACTGAATTGGTGTGCGATAGGAATTGACAGATCATCCTTGGTAGACAACAAAGGCTGAACCGTCGGGTAGAGCACTTCAAGGATCAGTTTAGCTGGCCGCACACTAACGTATTTACGCTGACGTCCGCAGCTGCAAATCATTGAGAAGTGTCTGTCGACCCCCCAACGGAACTGGAAGTAAAGTGAGATGCCAGTCGAATATTAGACTTCTGAAGAGGAGAAAAACAGCGGGTCCCGACGGACTTCCCCAATTTCATTACAGATTGGATGGAAACGCTCTGCTGGAAGCACTTACCTCCGTGCTTCGTGATATTTGAAACAAGGAGCGCTTCCCGTTATCGTGGGATGAGTCACAGACTGTACCCATTTTCAAGAAGAGTAAACTGAGTGCCTGCAACAAACATCGGGGCATTACCTTACTTCGAATGCGCCACACACATCGCCGCCCTATGATCGTAGTCTTCGACTTGAAAGGTGCTTTCGACTCCCTGGATCGACCAGCACTACTCAGTGCTCTCCACGGGACTGGTATGCCAACGAAGTTTGTGAACCTATTGCGAGCATTGTACTCGCATACCTTTGTTCGCGTAAAAACTTACAAGTCCATTCGAAACGACTAGTGGCGTTCGACAAGGGTGTCCATTTCTCCATTCTTCTTCAGCTTCGTTGAGGTAATGGAGGACGCTTCGTGTGGTCTACAGAATACAGAGGTGGAACTGGTAGATGGAGAGAGGCTGTGACCTAAATTATGTAGACGAACTCTTGTGCCTGTTCGGACTTGTGGACTATGCACAACGTGCACCGGACATAGTGTCGAGATCCGTAGCTCGGTTCGGGATGTGCCTCGCACCTTCAAAGTTTAAAGGCGTGGACGTCAATGGTCCTAAACGTGATGTTGAATGGAGGGGACTAACGATTCTGGACCGTTTCACTTACTTGTGAACCTGCGTCGCGGAGGGCATTAGCACGGCAGTAGAGGTGAACACGCGTGTATTCAAGGCTCAAGCGGCATACGCTGGACTGAAGAACTCGTCATCATCGTTTAGCGTTAAACAGCAAAGCAAGTACCACTGACCGAGGCCTTTCTTCCATAGTTAGATGTAAACAGAGGGAACATCCATAAAGAAGAGGGGAAGGACCTACGCAGGTGAGAATAGATAAGAATGCTGCAGTAGCAGAATACAGTCTAACTTCACAAACACTTTTTCAATCATTCTGGTTCGACAGAATATGATTGCCACTTTCCTCGGTTCACTGCTATATCCCTCAATGTCTTCAGCCAAGACATTGAAGGTGTCTCCACTTGTGGCGTCTGACAAATGACTCCAGCTGGAAGGCTGCGTTTCACTCTAATCTTCTCCTCTCCTCTTGTGCTGAGACCTTGAGGCTATGGGACATCTCTTCCACTGCACTGATGCCACTAGCACTTCATGAGAAAAAGTGCTGCAATGAGGTCGGGATATGTACGGGACACACGGATCAGTAGCACGTCTCTTTTCGAACGCATTAAGAATGTTCGAGTTAGGTACCTGATCCATCGCGAACCGGAAAGCCGGGTGTGGAACTCACCATTTGCTTCAAGTCCAGAAGAAAGAATATGTCGTTTTATTTTCTCGAAACGTTCAGAGACCATCAGATGCATCAGTCCAAATGGAGGCTGAGGGACAGCGGCAATCGGCTAGTGAGGGTCAACCTGAGGAGACTAATATCGGTCGTTTGGTTATGACAAATAAGCGGTAGTAATGTTGACCAATCAGAGGCCATTCGATCGTCTGTACGTAAACAGACATGGTGAGACTACACTAGAATCCAGGCAACCGTTCTTACCCGTTCCAGTTAGCGATTGGATTAATCCGATTTTAGAACAGAGGTCCTCGAAGGGTTTGTCTAATATACAGGCATATTTTCCTACTACTGCTTCAAGGATTTTGAAGGACCCGAAACCTACCCACATACATGCACAAACACTGAAAAACTTACAAAAATAAAACAAACAATCCCATGCCAAGTGAGTGAATTAGAATCCCAAAATGAGTAGAATGGTGCAGAGTAACATTGCTAATACGACACGACGTGATGTACGAATGATAAGAGAGGGAGATAGAAATGCAGCATGAAAGAGTAGAATAAAAAATAAATGATAACGGAGCACAATGTGAACTGCCTGAGAAGAAAAAACAGTAGAAAAATCGATGGGACTAAAGCACCACCTTGGAATGAAGGAGGTCGACCATGTACTCGTATATAACAAACGTGATTGCACATGCAGGGACGACACGTAACAAATTAGGAACAATGCCCTTGTAGAATCCCAGGAAGCCTTCGAATCTGAAAGAATCAAACAAAAAAAGATGAGAACAAGTTGACATGAGCGTCGGAGTTGTCTAGTTGAAAAACTCCATAAATTCCATTCCAGCTTCTGATCAAACATTTGGAAACTTAAAAATCGATGACAGATTTTGCTAGTTATTACCCCATCTCTTATCGACCCCATCTCTTATCGACACCTTTTGCAGACTTGAACTCTAGCTCCTTATTTTGTCCCAATCTCAGCGAAATTGGGCAAACGCGCACTAAAGACCTTTTTCTCTAGGGCGCACAATTCCTAGCGACTTTGACACACTGTTCTGATTATGTTCTTTTTGAAAGTGCAACACGATACTGGTGAAACCGGAGGTCTAGTCAGATTCGGAATAAGTTTACCCAACCAGATCCGAGAACGTGATTGCATCACTAGCGCAACCGTTCCTTGGAAAATGCTTCTCGATTAGTAAAATCAATTGGGATTTAGACCGACTGGTTAAACATCAATCCAGTGATATTGGTCACTGACGATTTGAACCATATTTATGACATACTGTCGCTTTATTTCTACAACACAGTAGAACATCTACATAATTTATCAAAAGTCTTTGCTTTGAAAACATACTTGAACCTGCTGTAAAAAGAATAACTTCAAACTATCAGAACTGAACTACGGTACCTGCGTTGCTAATTCGTCAGTGTGTGACAACAACCACATTAAATCAAATCGATTAGCATACAGAAAAAAAAACATCCAAATACTGTGCTCCCATTGTTCATTCACCCGTCGTCCGATTCGGACCCCAATGGAACGGAAATTAGCGTATCTTTGTCACTTCGCTGGTTGCTGACCCAAATAACCGTAAGCCCTACGCGTATCCAACAGAATACGACGTCATTTATGCGTCCTTTTAAAGGTGTGATCAGTCACTGAGATTAAGATCTATTCCCGAATGTTTGGAGCCGTGTGAGGATCGTATTCATTCCCAAAGGCTTAACATAGGCTCACGTTTCAAAACGCTTTGAGTTAACCTCCATCATTTCCGCGATTCGAAAATTGAGATAATTATGATTTCCCGCGAAATTTCCAGGCGTTCCCGATGACATTTGTCAATTAACAAAAGAACTCTTGCATGTTAGACCTGCCGTTTTTGTTAGATCATTTTGTTTTTAAACCTGTCCAAGGGAAAATGGAATAAATAAGACGTCCTTTCCTTGATAACTTATGAACGCTCGACTGTAAGCCCCATCCTGTTGCAGCTAGCAACACAATTATCTGTTTTATCCTGCTTATCCCAACTTCCGGGAACGATACCTTGAGATAATTTAGGTGATGGGACGGGGGTGAATGGGTAACAGCGTCAACCGGTGGCTTCAATCTACCGGAAGGTGTTGTCCCAACATCTCCAGAATACACAACGAAAATTAGAAACCTAAATGCTTTTTCTGTCGTTCAATTTTTTAAACACAATGCTTTCGCTGATCGTATTCTGAGTCACGTAAAACATGGTACTAAACAGCATAGAAATTATTCAGCCGAAGATAAACGCGCAGATGTAATCCAATGACGTGACGCTTTCGGAATAACTGCTCAAAACTATCTTGATGAAGACTTGCTAATGAAAGAAGTTAATTCACTCTCAAGCGTCCTTCCACAGTGGCTAACATACGAACCGTAACCTACCGGGCCTCGATCGGACGTGCATCGACCAAATATGCACCATCTGGCAGTTACTCAAAACGCACCACACACACACCGCCGCTCTACGATCGTAGTCTTTCTCGGCATGAATAGTGCGTTCGACTCAGTGGACTGGACAGCACTATTCAGTGCTCTTCACCTGAAGGCTATGCCAACGCAGTTCGTAAACCAGCTGCGGACATTGTACTTAAACACCTGTGGTCGCGTAAAAACCTACAAGTTCATTCGAAACGACTAGTAGCGTTCGACAAAAGTGTCCCATTTCTCCATTCTTCTTCAGCTTCGTCGTGGACGAGGTAATAGAGGACGCTTTATTTGGTCTAGAGAATACAGAGGTCGAACTGGTAGATGGAAACTGTGACATTTCACTGAAACTGAAAGGTCGTGTGTACTGTGCCGCAGTGCACTCAGTTCTGTTGCATGACTGCGAGACATGGAGCATGCGTGTGGAGGATGTTCGTCGCTTGGAGGTTTTCGACCACCCATGGCTATGTGGTATCGCTAGGATTCGATGGAGTGGCTAGGTTAGTAGCGTGAAGGTGAGGAATCTAGTACCAGGTGCCGGTTCTGAAAACATCCTATTTTAGAGTATGGATCTTTGTAGATTACGTTGGTTGGGTCACATGTTGCGTATGACGAACACTCGTATATCACACTGTTCTTGCCACGGAATGGAAGCCAGGTGGATGTCGACAGATGATGTGGCAACGTGGGATGAGAAAATGTACAGAGAATCTAGGCAAAGTAGGTATCTCAGGTCTTCGTAGTTTGGGTCCCAAAGGCCCGTCAACTATCTGACTGGAGATACTGAAGGATAAGGCAGTGAACCGTGAACAGTGGCGATCGTGTTGTCTTATTCTGTCGAATCAGCATGACTGAAAATGCGCGTTTGAGAAGTGAGACTGCATTGCGTGGGTTGGCAAGTACGGCATTTCTGTCTTTACGCGCTTGTGTAGTTCTACTTCCCATTCCCCTGGAATATTCATTCTTCTTATAGAAACATTTAACCATAGGAAAAGGTCTCGGTCAATGAGACTAGCCCTGCTAATCAACGCTGAACGATGGTAATGCTGTTTCAGTGAATCACGTGCATTACTTTTTTACGTCATTCGAAAAGGCTGCAAAGTGAGCCCAAAAGCAATGCATGGTGGGACGTTCAGCTGATTTTATTCATTTCCGATACAAGAGGGAATGATTCAGTCATCTAGTAATTTCACCGAAACGGTTTCACAAAAGAAAAATCTAAATATCCGAGGTTCCTTTCTAAATTTTCCTGGCGGTACTTTATTTGGTGGTACTAACCTAAGGCTTTTTGGCTAGATTCAGGATCACTAAGAGCACGTGGTTTGCACTAGTCAGCCCAGTGTCTCGTTTCGGGTCAGAAGAAGAGTGGCAAAAGTAGGAACGGCACTCAGCCCACTTCAAGGTTGAGAATCCCGCAAAGAATATGTCAAAAGGATGTATAATTGCTTTGGGACGAAATGGTCATTGCATTGTACCACCTTGCACGGAAACCGAGGAAGGAGGAATTAAAACAGACGGTAGTTCTTTTTGACTTTTCGTCATAACTTGTTTCTAGTCTCCCGAAACTTCCCATTTGGCCGTTCTACATGATTACCGACAATGAATCCAAAAATGACCTTTGCACTGCACCCAGCAGTGGAGATGCCACGGAAAAAGGAGGTATGAAACTCTGGTTGCCCGGTCCATGTAGACTTATATTAGGCGTAGCCAAACTTGGAGCGTAGGCCTTTGATCCCATTTTATAATTGTCTTATACATCTGATTGACCAATCGCACATGCTTCTTAACGTATCGCTGATAACTGTTTCTGACTAATTGACCGGTGGGGTATGAGCAAACATTGTCATACGTCGTAGGGCGACGTGCAAGGATTTGGTAGAACATGCGGAAAAAACGAGTGATGAAAAACGCATATGATCCGTCACTGACGACTTACATCCACAATTCTCGCACTACGTGTACCAATCCACGATAGTGCCTGTGCTGATCCTGTAACCTCGATCGAACGACTTGATACGGATAAGTCAACAACGCTGCGGCCAGTTTGGACACGGAGGCGAATGTCAAATATTCGAGCGCTGTCTGGAAAAAATGCGGAAAGTACACACTCGTTCACGTGATCCGATCAAACGGGGGTTCCAAATGTGTCACCCTGAGGTAGTTTAAGAGCACCCGTGAACAGCGACCGGAATTGTGAAATCAACGAGTTTGCACCCAAATTTCGAACAACCAACACGACATCACAGAGAGACAGCAAATTAAAAGCTTGTTTTAAGCGGTAGTTGGGATTTAACTTAATAGGAAATGCGAATGAAACCATAGGCGTCTATTTCCCACCTGTATGGAAATGCACATGATACCAACACGACATGAAAATCTTACAGGAACAGGACATATGGCAAACGAACGAAAGGAAAAAACTATCGTTGTGTGTTCTTTGTACATTGTTTGGTGACGTTTTTAGCAATCGTGTACCATTTTTCATTGGGTATGAGAGTATTCACACCGCTGAAAACTATATCCCGTCGTGTCCCAAAACTGCCGGGAATCCCCATACTTCCCGAATCCGGTGGGAAACTAAGTTCCTTCCACTCATAGATCCACTAAAAACCCAAGTACCTTGTCGATTTCTCCAGCACTAGGCAACACAAGACGGCGGGCTGAGACAAAACCTCGTTTGCTGGGGAAACATCAACGGCCCAAGGAAACAGAAGACACTAAGGACGTTCGTTTGCACGGTATCAAAGGCGATTCAAGTCCGACCCCCTTCAACGGGCAAATGATTGGGCGTTGTTGAAACCAACGGATATCAAAAACGTCGTGCTAGCAATCGAAAAGATCAAATAATAAGTTTCGCGAAGAGCGGAAAACACGAAATTTCTACATCAATCAAGGATAATTATTATCATCATCATCATCATCGTCGTTCACCATTAAACAGCTCGGCAAGCCTCACTGACCGAGACCTTTCCAACAAGGTTACATGTTTCGAAAGAATGAATATCGAAGGGAAAAACAGGAAGTGGACCAACGGAGGCAGAAAAGCATAAAACGCTGCTGCAGCCAACATATAGAACCGTACAACACGATCGCCACTGTTCACGGTTAACTGCCATATCCTTCAGTGTCTCCAGCCAGATAGTTGACGTGCCTTTCGGACCCCAACCAGGAAGACGTGAGATACCTGCTTTACCTAGATTCTCTGTACATTTTCTCAATACACGCTGCCACGTCATCTGTTGGCCTCCACATGGCTTCTTCCACTCTGTGGCAGGAACCCAAAATCGGGGACGGCATGGTACATCAGTATCCGACAAACGCAACATGTACTCTGAGAGCCAACATGTGGCATTAGATTCCTCACTTACACATTACTCACCAGGTCAATCCATCCCATTCCAGCCATACTACGTAGACATCGGTCGTCGAAAACCTCCAACCGATGAACATCGCCCACACACATACTCCATGCCTAACAACCGTACAACAGAACTGAACGCACTGCAGCACAGTACACACGACCATTCAACTTCAGTCAAATAACAGGCCGACCGCACAAGTGGTTCAGTCCAGCGTAAGCTGCCCGAGCCTTGGATATACGCGTGTTCACCTCCACTACCGAGCTACCATCGTTGGGCAAGCAGCTACCAAGGTAGGTGAAACGGTCCACCATTGTTATCTCCTCCCCATCCAGTATCAAGTTCGGCGCTGCTGTCGTCCAGTCCTCCAATACCACTTGGCACTTTAAATGTCCAAAACACATGCCAAACCGAGCAACCGAATTCGACAGTCTATCTAGTGCCCATTGTGCATGGTCCGCAGACTCGAACAGGCACACTACGTCGTCTGCGTAATCTAGGTCGCACTTCCTAGTTGGACTCCTACATCCCGGAGACCTCCTAAAGCATCTTTCATCACCTCGTCCATGACGAAGTTGAACAAGAATGGAGAGATGGGA
>LUCM01002679.1:0-63731 GCA_008360955.1 Fasciolopsis buskii | reverse complement strand
CTCACATGAGTATGGTCGACGAAGGGTATACGATGAATTATCAGATTCATTCGAAATGACTAATGGTATTCGACAACGATGTCTCATCTTTGCATCCTTGTTTAACTTTGTCGTGAATGAGATAATGCAGGGTGCTTCAGGAAGCACTCAGAATGTGCGCACCGAAGGGGCAAATGGAGAGATGCTGTGACGATTTATTGCGCACAACTTGCACTGCACAGATTAGCAAGAGCTATAGCTTCATTCAGTATGCCCTTTGTCCTTTTAAAGTATAAAGGATTTTACAAGACTGGGCAGCAGCGAAGGAGAGGAACAAACGAATGTTAACCGTTGCAATTACCTAGACAGACTCTTGAAAAAGGATGGCAGCACGGTAACATTTCTGTAAATCCACTGTTTATCCGTTTTACACATTCATTCTTTACAATGGAATGTGTATCTCGGGGATAAAGGCAGCGACCAGTGGGGCTGGAAGATGACAATAAAGACAATATCTTTTGTACCAATGCGATTCATCAACCTCTGAGGACATACCACTGCCGAATGAGGTTTGAGTGTGAATGACAACAAAGAAAGAATTGGCTGGTCAACATTTGAGATGCGTTGCCGTAATCCTCGATTACGTCAGTTCCAGTGAGATTAGTGAAATTAGTGCGGCGATTTAAAGCTACTGCTACTAATTTCTGATCCGGGGTTTCTTGGTCTCTGTGGTAAAAGAAAAAAAACAAATTTGAGGCCAATACAGCGGATACCACCTAGTTTAACTTCGGATAAATAGGCGATATCTACATAACAGTTCCTCAGCGGGCGCACAATCACTCCCTGGCTTCCAACGTCCGCGTGTATAAGACATGACTATAAGTTTTCACGGGTGTTCGGTACAGGGGAAGTCCCAGCATTACGAATTTGTTTGGGGGAAGTATCTCTAGACCTGCCAAAACCAAGTTGAGGCCATAATAAAGCAGCGTTTTGGCCCTGGGAGCTGGTTTGTTATTTGATTAAATTAAATCGAACGTAGATCTCCAGACCGTTTTGCTGATTCCCCGGATTCTCCTAACAGCCCCTGAATCATACAAAGAATACCGTCCGTCTATTCAGGAGCAAATGTCCTCGCATGCCGAACAAAATCCACCGTGGTTATTGGATCCTGAGTTAACCCAAACACCGAACGGTTTGCTGGGATGTGGTTTCATGCAGCCATAGGTGAAAGCTGCATACCTAGGAGAGCTGGGAGTTGTGGTTTGCATGACGAATTTATTAAATCGACCATATTATTAACCATTCAAAGCAGGCGGGTCGCAAATAGCTATCTAGAGATTTGTTGATGTGCAAAAAACTGCGGGAAAAGAATCAGACCGACCACAGTACAGGTTAGACTAAGCTGGTTCTCCAGGTGCGCCAAACGGAACAGCGCAATGAATAATAAATGACAATCGATTGCAAGTTACAACCACAGTTTCTCCCACCGATCAGGCAATCTTGTTCGTGACCTGTCCCAGTAATGAACTTCACCAGCATACACAGGTCAACAGCCCAGCTAGGAATCTAGACCTGGATACTGCTCCGTTCTGATTTCCCGCACAGATATTCGAGAGTGGTCATCTGGTCCACACTGTTGTTTGAGTGTGAATGCCACGGGCTAGAAACTCTGCACTGTCGGCTTATTCCACATTAGGGCAGTCTATGATTGGCTGCCATCCTTCCCAAAAATCTGAAGGGTAAATACATTTTAAGTGACCTGGGTAAGTGTGTGCACTCAAACTGTTTGTACTAACCGGACCCGATTAACCGAATAGGGTGATGACGACACAGTCAATGACCAATATAGGAGTGACCAGATGCGTACTTTTGTTAAGCACGTATCCCTCTATGATGGGATATTACCCCATTCAATGAATGTCAATCCGAATTCACATCCGTGGGGCACAAGGATAGAAGGCAGTTGGCAACGAAATAATGTTTAATAAATGCCGACTTTATCAATAGACGCTAAAAAAATTTCAAATGTATTCCGGTTTAGGAGGAACATAGGTAGAATAATAAATTTTAGAACAATCAGAGAAAATGTACCGATACGCACTTATAATGTCTAATGTTGGTTTGTGTTTACGTGGCGAAATTGATACAATATTTCACATACAGACAATAATTTGATATTAAAAGCATATTCGCATTGACGGAAATATAGCTTCCAAAATGAGTATAAGAGAATGCGGGCTTCAAAACAAGCATAGGAAATGTCTGAAATGTAGAAATTCCCTTCCATTACAGCTCCCAACCCAGTCTGGAAGCCACTCGTCTTACATTACTTCGGTATGTTGATTTGTTTTGTTTATAAACTTACCCCTGTCCTAGTTCCATCATACAGTGGAATGGGATAAACCAGAATTGTATGAAACGCCTCTATAAATCGTATCGCATCTCACATGCGAAATTCGTATTACATCATTGTGTCACAGTTGGAGTACTAAGTCATTTTTATTACTTTCTTCATAGCAAGCTCCATGCGTGGGTGCAGTGGAAGGAGCGTGCCCTGTAGCCAGTAGAACCTACTACACGCGATGGAGAAAATCAATAACTGCGACCCTGAAACTTGGACTGGCATAAATCCACATAAGACCTCACAGGTCCGGCTCGCCTCCGGTTGACAGATTCTCCTATTTTCGCCTGCGAATCGATATTCATTGAAGGGAGCAGCTTCTTACCACAGGCACACGTGCGCAACAATGGAGCGCATATCTGGTCACTCTTATCCCAATTATTGCCTGTGTGATCACCATTCTGTTCAGTTAATCGACAAGCAGCGTGAGTGCAAACGCCCCATAAAGACTTATCCATTTACTCAATTTAACTGAGGCACTAATTTTCGTCGGTCCTGGGAAAACATTTGTGCTTTCTGGCTGACTGTATACTTTAAGCATCGGTAAACAAACTCATGGTTCGACGATTATTTTCTCAAATGTTTGCTAACTAATGTACTACCAATAAGCCAGTTCAAGAACAAAAGAAGGAGGAACGTACAATTACAATTCTATCCGTAAGGCCCAGTTCCATGCTAATAGGGTTTGTTTTCTGCTGTTTCCATAGCTTTGCTTATAACAGGAATCCGTTCCCCAAAAATGAAGATAACACGAAACAAGATGAAATGTAGCGACCACTGGCGCAAACTGATACGAAATCTTTCCTCACTTGTCAATCGCAAAAACTACCCATTTGTTCCCACGTTTTGTTTAGGGTCATTGATTATAAACAACCGAATTGAAATTCGAAAATAACAAAGTTTGTAGAACTCACCTCCTCCGACAAAAAGCGAGAGGAAGTCACCGGCTCCGATGAGACTAACAAGGGCGGAAGAGAAGCTCTGTAACACGTACATGTTGAGGAAGAGATGCAAGAAGCTGTGATGTGAGAATACGCTGAGCAGCATGGACAGAGCAGGAGTAGCTGTTTTGGAAGAAAATCAAGAAATCGGCAAAATTGAGATGATTTTAGCACCAATATAGATGAACAAACGGTAAAGTCAACTAGTTATGCATGTCTACCTAAATGAACCATAACGAAAGATGTCAGAAAAAATAAGACCACTATAATCTACTTTACACTGGTTGCAATTAACTTTGTCAACTCAATTAAAACAACATTTGATTGTAAAACTTGCCTTGAGAAAGACTACCCACGGTAGTCGAAACGTTGGCGCATTACATCTACCAACAACGCTGTGTTATTAATATTATATCATTCACAATAAAAAAAACCAATACATGGCGCATCGATTTTTCGATACACTCCTTACGTCGTTTGGTCCGGATATTTACAAACTTTTCTCGCTTTATCTCATTTCTTAATAATTTGACAGAGCACACTATTTTCACGGTGAAGACTGCGCCCAATTGCAGAGTCACGAATAAAACAGTGAGGGACGATGGAAGATACACGAACGCGGCATTTGTATCCAACGCCCGTGAATTCGACGATCTGGTCACTACCGCTGAAACAACTGAATACCATACCGGAAGCAAATAATCAGATCAGAAGACAAGTAAGAATTCTCTACTCATAAATTTCCAAAGCTTAACAGCACTTTCGCTGATGAAGCTAAAATGATAGCTCACGAGCTGTTAGGTGATCTAGATTCAACAACGAGATAGACGACCTAGAAGAATTTGCCGATGCATACTGCCAAGTGACTACAAACATAGATCAAACTAGTAATATGCTGTTTGTTCAAAGTTGAGAACCTAAGCGTTACCGCCGTGCGCAATTTTCGGACCTCTGGGCTATATCAGATGGCTCTCCACAGGGCGAGGAAACTATTAATTGGACCATTTGCTACTACGACCTGGAAGAAACCAGGAAGTGGTCGTTCCGCTATACAGGAAACCATCTTTTCTTAGACCACTGTGTTCAATCATGGACCCCAAACTACCACAAGCATATAAACCATACCATTTCAAGAACATGTACAGCAGAAATTTTCGGAATTCAACCTTGAGATGGTATATAGTTCAGATCCCAACAACCAGAATTCCGCAAATAACGGACGATATTCAGGGTAAGTATCAGTCCAGTTTACCACGAAAGTGTTCTGTTCAGCTCAGCCCACTTCGAAAATTTCGTTGTGAATGGTGTCTCGAAGTGCCGCGCACTTGTGAATGATAACTACGAAGAACATAAATACAAAGTATGAGAGCAACGAAAGAATCCAGACCTAGGTTCAAGATCAATATCGGCAACTAATCACGTAGTTTGGATTGCTTAGTGGTAAACAGCGACGTAACACGGACGAGATCCGTGCCCTCTAGGCACCACTCAGTCTTCAATAGTACGCACTGGACACTCCTTATTCAGATAGTTGAGGACGGGTTTGAACGCATTGCCCTAAGGACCCCGAGCTTCACTAACTCAAGGATTCCGATTGGATGATAGTTATTAATCACCTGCCGTTTGCTTCCAAATGCTACCTTTGATCAGTACTTGGAGGCACGCAATCGGACTCTCAACCTAAGCTGCACAACAGTTTACCGTTGGTTCGGTTACCACGCTACAATAACCATTTTGGACTCACACGCCATTCGGACTAAAATGGGTAAAGTTAAAATAATCGGTTTTACTAATGGCGCCAATAAGCTACCTACATACTGTTTCACCAATGAGATCCCCAAAGCACATGACCCTTTTCGTGGCTAATGCCGACCATCGAGTGTGTATTCAGTACACTTCTATAGATTCATTTTCGCCATTCCACAATATGGCGGGGAAGCTACCTGTGATCTATCGTCTTTAGACTAAGGACTGGAGAACAACAACCATGTTGGTGGTTATCAATCAATAAGATGGATTGTTACTTATCACATGAACCGTCAGAGAAAAGCAGTCTCCGAATTACCATGATCATCAACGCTAGCCGATAAACATCAGGGTGAGCTCCATTGACCGCTACCTTTCTCTCGGAGTTACACATTGTAATACAGAGAGCAAACATGCTAGGTGGACAAGGAATGGAAGTGCAGGGACCCGAAAAGAAAAGAATGCCGAAGTAACTAAAAAGCATGATGTACTCTAGCTGTATAACCTCACATTTTTCAATTGTTTTCAATTGTCGAAAGTGATAACACCTTTGTGTCTCTCGTTATTACCTTGCAGTGCTTCAGATAACAAACACGGGGATATGAGACGCTATCTGAGTTCATTGTCCATTTTTTCATTCCACCTTCTCCCAACGTCATCTGTTGAACTCCACGTGGCTTCTTCAACTCCGTCATTGGGGCGGAAAACAGGGCACGGTAAGCCAGAAAAGTGCTTGCCATACGTAATATGTGACTAAACCAACGAACTCTATCAACGCTGGATACGCTCTGATAGAATATTCTCTTAACCGTTACCCAGTATTAGATTCCTAACCTGAACATTGCTCACGCGGTCCCTCCACCCAACCTGAGTGATACTAACCAGATATCGGTTATCGAAAACCTACGAGCGACGAAAATCAGTACGCAAACTTCACGGCTCTCAATCACACAACAGCATCAAATGCACTGCGGTAAGGTAAGAATGAACTTTCAACTTCAGCGAAATATTAGGTCGGGGCCAAAGGTTTCTCAGTCCAGCTTACGACCCTCGAGCCTTGGATATAGAATTGCTCATCTTCGATACCATGGTACCATCTTCCGTCAAGCAGATGTCGGGTTAAATGAAGCGGCCCAGAATCGTCAGCTCTTTTCCACTTAGCATCAAGTTCACAAATACTGACGTCGATTCTTACAAAGCTGAATTTTGGAGATGCTAAGCGCATGCCGAATGGAGCTGTCGCCCCCGGCAATCTACTCAGTGCATGTTGTGCATGTTTGGGAAATTCGAGTAAATTCTTAAGGACGTCTGTGTAATCCAGTTCACACAGCTTCTCCCCACTTCCTAGTTTCACAACTATATCTTCAATAAGCCATAAACCATCCCCGATTATCTCATCCATGACAAAGTTAAACAAGAATGCAAAGATGAGACATCGTTGTCGAATACCATTAGTCATTTCGAATGAATCTGATAATTCATCGTATACCCTTCGTCGACCATACTCATGTGAGCATAGTGCTCGCAACGGGTTCATGAGCTCATGCAATGAAGAGCACAGAATAGCACTATTCGGCCGACTGAATCGAAGGCGTCTTTCAAATCGGACAGATCCACAATTGTCGGACAACGGTATGGGACGCGTTTCGAGTAACTGGGGAGATTGAAAATTTGGTCAATCCAACCTCGGCCTGGACTAAATTCGATTTGTTGTTCAAGGATGTCATCCTCGCGAATGGGTGTCAAATGGCGCAGTATTATCGTAATTTATATTTTGGCAACTATCGGAATTAAGCTGATCTCACAACGTTTACTACAGCCCCTGCGTGGTTCCTTCTTGAAAATGGGTACAACCAGTAGTGACTCGCTTCACGATAACGGAATACACTCCTGGTTCCAAACGTCACGGATCAATAATGTAAGTGTTCTCATCACCTAATTTGAAAAACACTGTGGGGATTTCGTCGAGACCGGACGACTTTCCTCGCTTTTCTAACCGGATGTTCGACTCTACTTCCACTGCCACTGGGTGTCATGTAACCGTTCTCAAGGATTCACAGTCCATATGGTCAAAGTAACTATGTCAGTGCGCGGCTAGCTGAACTGTCAAACACACACTGAGGATTGGAGACACAATAGTTCGGGCTCAAGTTTTAAAGCCCGTAGTCGCACAACGAATGGAACGGAACTGCTGCTCCCTTGAATGAACAGCCACACAGAATAGAAAGCTATCCCAGCATGTTAACGGAAGAGAGAAGACGAACACGGGATACTGCCGCTCGTTTATTGGTAGCCCACCAATATAAGTAAGAATTCAAGTGAGCTCTAAGGTTTATATGGTTTTGTTGGGTGGCCTTGGTCGATGTGGAATGGCCAATCACAGGACGAGTTTTGACGAGTCTTTTCGCGGACATATATATTTTCAACCGCGCAATATTTAAACCAACGTCAATTTCGAAATACTGAGAAAAGCGTAGAAATAAAAGCTGCGGCACGAAAAACTCTAGAATGGTCACCGACCATGTCAATCTTACTTCCGCCGTTCAACTACTTTAACCTGCCAGTTTTCATTATCTTTCTAAAAGCCTATCGTTCATTTAGACTGAAGACGCTAATGTATCTTCTTCATCTTCTCACGAATAGAAACATGTCTTTTTTGGCCCACTAGACTCAGTGACTCCTGCGAGATCCTGTTTCTTTGATGGGCGTTGGGTACGAGGCCGCAAAACGAACCTATCGACAAGTTCATCGCTTGCCTGATTTTATCTCACTGTCCCTCTACAGTGCTGCGCGTCGAAATTCTCAGATCGCCTGGCAGTGGTTGCTGATCATTGGTACGGACAGCTGAATCAGACAGACGTCTGTCGGCTAACCTGGATCGCAGTCTGCGCCCATGGCCATTAAGCATTAGCGAAAACCATAATAAAACTGGCTCATGGTCCTATTATGAGTACGTGGACAAATACCATATACAATTTTGGACAGGACCGCGCCAAATTCAGCTTACTACACGAAGATCGATCTGACTCCGGTCATTTGCCGAGTTAGAGCATTGTGCAGCGCAAAATGTGTCGGAAATTCCCGATAGACAAGAATAACGGACTGACTCCACGAAACTGGGGAAGCCTGCCCCGTACGCTGAGCGAGCAAAGTGCAAATCCTACCTAAACAAGCTTCTGATGCAAAATGTTTTTTAACTTGTACATTAAAATCTTTTGCTACCACTACAGTGTCAGAGCCTTTGCTCCGACGAGCAACAGTGACAAACTCGCCACAGAACTCGTCTTTTTACGTATCAGCGCTACAGCCTGTTGGAGTGCATGCCTACATGACGAAGAAGCTGCGCCTGACACAGCTACCCTTTTGTACTCGGATTAATTCCTACAGTCTTAGGAATATTAACTAGGGTATAGTCTAAAAGGGCGTTTCAGCCTTTTCACTCAAGAATATTCCCATATCACGTTGAATAGCAGCTCGAGCTAATGCGTACCCTAATGCGTGCAGAAAATGTCTTGATGTGGCATTACGCGCTGTTAATTGAACTACGCTGGTCGTACCTACAATCCGCGTTTCATTGGCACAGCAGACGGAAATAGCCAGTGAGTCCATTATTAGCGCTAAACATGCCTACTGACCAGCCTGCATGAGAGTGCGGACCTTGAAGGAGCCCAGATTCAGAGACTGACGGGGCTTGAGAAAATGTGACCTATCAGAATGAAAACCACTTACAATACTAGCTGACAATGAACCGTGGTAATCAAGGAGCACTTGCCACTTAAATGAATCTTCGTTCACTTGGGCAACACTGCTTGCGTATTTTAAGACGGACAATTGAAGCTGGAAACGAATTCCCAGATAACGGTCTTTATGTGAGGATAGCGCCATCCCCATGAAAAACTCACACAAATCCGAACCCAATTTAGGGAACACCCCAACCTTACTGAACTACTCCTGGTGAACTCGAGTGGAAGATGGCGGCAAGCACAAGCCTGGTTTCCGCTGCTGGTATACAATAATTGCGAAAAAGGGATGAATTTCTGATGCACTTTAGTGACATAATGCCAGAGAACTGTACGGTTGATTTACCCAAGCTTCAGTTTTATACCAAAGAAGGTATGGGTTGTATGACTATGGAATGTACGATAGGGATACCAGTAATACAGAAACATGATGAGGCCAAAAACAGGCCCGAGTGTCACATAATTGCATCAAGTCACTAGGCATTTATAACGATAAAATACAGAGATAAACTTACGTCCATAAGGACTATTGACAAACCGCCGTATAAAGAACGGTCCAAGAGGGCTTCGGTGTCCCAAAAAGACCAGTACGTTACAAAGCAAAATACCTAAGCGAACAGGTTACACATAAAACCAAAATATGGGTACCCCAGTAGACATCTGACGCGACAATCGGTCTTCCAGTAAATGATGTGACTCTGCGCTGAAGCTGTTAAAGCCGTAAATACAAGTGAAATTTAGACTTACATTATCCAGAATGCCAACAGTTTTGATAGAAGATTTACCTTTTAACTGTCCTTCTTTAACTCGGGCTACTTTCCAACGCCAGTGTTCGAAATCCCATATCACCGTGCCAATAAATACAGTACTGACTGAGGCAAAAGTGAATAAACTGCAACGAACTATCAATCTGACAGGCACAGGACTGGCTGCCTGTGGAACAACAGTGCCGACGGGGAATCGAGATTTTATACGAGCTCTCGTAACAGTCCATAAGGAAAAGGACCGAGAACCTGAAAAAATCATAGAGTCAGCCCGTACCGTAGATATCTGCGATAAGGCTAGAAATTTCCGATTCGGATTTATATGTGAATAGATGGAATAGATTCCCGGAAAGCCAGCTCAGGCTAATATTCAGTAATCGCCTTGTTTAGTCGAACCATAAACCTGCGTAGTGATAGATCAACCGTACCGTTCATCACCGTGGAACGAAACTCCAGTCAAAGTTTCAACCGAAATATGAAATTTATGAAGAAGGCAACTTTGTTATTTCCTGTCGTCTCTTCTAACAGCGCGACTCGAAGTAAATATTGCTTATTTGATTACAGTCAATTTGCCTGGGGTGCTCCACGGTAGAGAGCCCGCCTAGAACTACAAAACAAACCTTTGCACGTTATGAACACACATTTCGGACTGTGATTTAACACGAAGAGACCGATTCCTATACTGGCAAGTACATCAGGCTTCAGGATAGTTAGCAGAGTATATATATATATATATGATTATGATGCGGATGCGGATGAGGAGGAGGATGATGACCACGTTCATGATAATGACGATGATGATGACAGTGAGGATGCGAGTGATGAGAATGAGGACTATGAGAATGAGCATGATGAGAATGATGATGAGGATGTGGATGGTGAGGATGAGCATGGTGAGGACGATGAGGACGAGGATGATGAGTATGCTCACGATGAGGATGAGGTGGATGAGGATGAGGATGATAAGGATGATGATCAAGAGGATGAGGATCATGAGGATGAAGATGATGAGGATGATGAGTATGAGGATGATGAGCATGAATATGAGGATGCTGATGAGGATGATGAGGATGAAGAGTATGAAGACGATGAAGATGACGATGATGACGAAGCGGATGATGAGAATGATGAGTATGAGGATGNAACACACACTGAGGATTGGAGACACAATAGTTCGGGCTCAAGTTTTAAAGCCCGTAGTCGCACAACGAATGGAACGGAACTGCTGCTCCCTTGAATGAACAGCCACACAGAATAGAAAGCTATCCCAGCATGTTAACGGAAGAGAGAAGACGAACACGGGATACTGCCGCTCGTTTATTGGTAGCCCACCAATATAAGTAAGAATTCAAGTGAGCTCTAAGGTTTATATGGTTTTGTTGGGTGGCCTTGGTCGATGTGGAATGGCCAATCATAGAACCAGTTTTTCCTTAACCGTGGAATAAAGCTCATTTTTTATGTTTCGATGGAAAAGTTTGTGAATTCGCCTCTATGATAACCCCGTTGCGAGCGATATCGGCAGTGAAAATTCACTGATCCTGTCGAGGCGCTGAGCTAGATATCAAGGACTATTCTGCTCAATCGGTGCACTTGTTAGGTCTGATGTCTCCCAAACATGGGAAAATGGTAGCTTTATTGAAGAAGATTGAGGTAATCAGTGATTTACTTCGCCAACGCAGTAGATTTGGTCGATCTGGTGTGAGCTAATTTAACGGTGCCGGTGCAACAGTGCGCTGCGTTTGGGCTGGCGACCACGAAGAAGACTACTTTTCCAGCCTACAGTCTCTCTTTCTACTGTGATTGAAGATGTTTGTTTATCTGGTTATCCAAAGCATCATTTTACACCTGAGACAGCCAGCTCTGCTAGAAAAGAGAGAAAATCACTGGCACCAAATCGCAAATGAGATGTGAACCGTAACCAGTTCTTTCCATTTTATGAAACTCTTGCGCGTCACACACTCAGCATCAGGCGAAACGCAGTCAATCAACGTGTCCTGATTGATTCTTTTGATGTAATCAACCGTGATGTGGATGATAAGAGGTAGATAAGTAGAACGCTTCAGCTAACTCTTCAGTTGCTCACTAGACAGTCCATTAGTTATCGATTCGACTATAGCTCTACTGTGATGTTCTGTCGCTGGAGCGAATAGCTTATGTGATCGACTGTATAGTTTCTGACAAGTCCCTAGGTGTAGACGGAATACCTTAGGAAATCTGTAAGAATTGCCTTCTTGTGGTCACCAAGCCACTTCATGCTTTATTTTACCTTATTCGGGAAAGCGAAAATTCCTCCCGCTTCCTTGAATAATCACAAAAACATGTAGATGAACTATGGAAATATTAATCTGTTTGCTGTACTCGCACAAACGTTCGGCCAGGTCGCATTGAATTGCTTCATTGCATCAATACATACACTCGATCTGCCAAGCTAGGGAGACTTCCGTTCAGGCTATTGGTGTTAACTGAATAACCGTCCTCCGGAAGTCTCTCGAACACTGCAGTTTCCAACGCTCCATCACTCCACGTTTCTTAGATTTGTGCACCATGTTTAACTCAGTTGATCCCGAGTCATCGTAGCCAATGGCATTCCGTCCGTCTGATATGGTCGTATTATTTTGAAACATGCATGTATCCCAACTGACGACGAAAAGTCTCGTTCATTCGAACTTGAGGCAGGGGTACGACATAGATGGCTGTTATCTCCAATGCTGTTCAACTTTGCTACAGATTATGCTGTGCAGCGCGTGAAGGATGTTTATCTGACCATCCAAATTTTCACAGGTTGGAACATTACCGTCCTTGGATTTACGGACGATGTAGCAGCGTTCGGAATGTACCTGACGACTTTGCGATCGGTTCTTAATGGGGTTTGCAAATGCGCTCCGGTGAGACCAATATAGTCAAAACCAAGATAGTCGTGGCATTCATGCAAACGGAATGCCCAAACAGTAGAAGTTGTCTCGTATTTTTACCTTTATGAGCGTCGCCGTTGTATTAAATCAACAAACCACAAACCACCTCATGCAGCGAAGTGATGGGGCCCGAAAGGCGTTTCTGATGGTTCGATGAGACGGGATAAGTCTTAAAATTAAGCACATAGTGTTTGGTGCAACACGCCGACGAATCCTGCTGTATGGCTGTGCAACCTGGCCACTAAGGACATCGGGGGACTTCGGACGGTCTTCGATTACTTTTGCCTTGGTCTGCTTTACAAGTAAGCTGTTGTAGCGGAATAGAAGAAGAATTGAATCTCTAAATCATCAGTCGTCTTTCGACGCGCATACAACTCCGGTGACTTGGTTGGACACCGTTTTCGATTACATGAATGAACTAGTCTTCGCATGGTGTAAGACACTGACCAATGGAAAATGAACTAAATCGACATCTGAAAAGAATTGGTTGGCAGCCATCAAGCAAGGGGAACCACAAGCCAAGGCATCCATGAAGCCAGCTTACCGTCTCCGAGAAGGCAGCTGCGGGAGTGTAAGGAAAGTAAGGATTCCGAATATCCAGATTTCCGTGAAGCATTTTTTATTTGTTGTTAATCAACTACTGCAAGTAATCCCATATTTTCTTTGTCCGTCGTTTGCAGGTGTATTTGCTAGTTTCATCAGCTTGTTGGGCAAGGCTGCTCGTCGATCTCCGGTCCCGTCATTAGGAGCTAGTGGTGGTATTTGCGCTGTGTTAGGTGCGTTCTGCATGCTCCAACCACATGCACGTTTGTGTGTGCCGTTTGTCGTGGATCTGGTCCCGCACTCTTTTGAGGCAGGCAGCGCGGCATTGGTCCTACTGACCCTTGAATTTTGCTCCTCATTTATATTCGCTTCTCGCAGTCCAGTCGATCACGCGGCTCATATGGGTGGCCTAATTTTTGGCATGTAAGTGTTTACCTCTCTCTACCCTCGTCTTTCATCATCATTACCTGTTTCAGTAGTGCATTTTTAATGGCAGGTAATAGACTACATATGATTACTTTGGAATGCAATAATGATGTCCACGATTCCGAATTTCCAATTCGCTGTTTTTGGATTTTCTCCTATATTTTGCTATTGATTTCTGCTGTTAAAAGGCAAACTCCCTTTCGCTGTGATCATGTGTAAGCTTGTGTTAAATTTATTATACATTCAGTGGATGTTGCATACCACCGCATAAAGCAGTCAGAAGTACTAACTGCGGTTGTGAGACTTCACCGGAACGGTATCACATGCTCACCAAATTTTTACAGGCATTAACTTTGTGCTAGTGTGCTCTCGTTCTGATTGCCATCTTATAGCACCATCTGCTCAAAGGAGAAAATAAACCACAAAATACTAGGTTGAAGAACTTTATAACAGATGCAAGAACGCACCTGGCCGCGGCATTAAGCCATATTACGTATTGCCTTCAACAGTCGTTTGGGGAATCTTGTGGACTCCAACCCGGTAGTATAACTGAATCTACACGAGCCCGGGCACTAGTTGAGGTTTTCAAACCTTTTCATATCATCTGAATACCTCAACTCATCCTCCGACTACTCCGTGGTTCGGGAAACAGCTTTCAGAGAGGGAGTGGTTCTGTTAGCATACTTACAACATGTCCGAACCGCCCTAATCTACTCATATTTAGTACCCTTTCTAAAAATTGAGCCTCGAGAACCCATACCTTTCACCTCACCCGTGAGTTACTGGCATGGTTCCCTCACCATTACAGAGATAATTATGTTCAAACACCGAAAGTCTTCGTAAATCTGCTCTCAAGCACCATGTTTCGGGGTCCTAGAGCAATACTGACCTCAATGCTCTTGTGCATACTCGACCTTTGAGCAATAAACAGATGTCATGCCGATGCCGCATGTGCTAGATTGGTGAATGCCAGTCGGGCCTTCTGTATGCGCGAAGACATTTCGTCCGATATGTGACCAGCAGGCGAGATGCAACTACCAAGCTAATTGAATCGATCTAATTCAGACGGTTCTTCCGGTGAAAGAACAAGGTTTAGCTTCAAGCCAGTCCGGTCTTACAACAGTATTTTACACTTTGAAGGTGCGAAGCACATTTCAAACATCTACATCGTCATTCTGTCGACGGAGAAAAACTTGTAGCTTAATTGGTTCTTCACTCAGTATCACACTGTCATCTGCCCATTCTAAATCAGACAGTTTCTTGTCACTGCCAATATTCTCACATGGGGATGGGGCTATCTCTAAAACCATTTCAGTGACAAAATTGAAAAGAGCAAGTAAAAGGGGGCAATCCTTGCATACATCGCTTCTCGTGGTGAGCTCTGGTGGGAGATCACCATAAGGACGAACTCGGCTTCTGTTCGCATACAGGAATGGGAAGATTGAGATGAATTTCCGCGGGACATCATTCAATCAGAACATCAGTTTTACATCAAGGAAGACAGATCGCTGGTCTACGAAACATGTGCCTATACTGTAAGATTCATCTCGAAATGAAGAACTGATCAATACAATCCCGATCGAACCGGAAGCCAGCTTGATTCTTACGCACACATCGTTTCCGAATATTGAATAATGGGTGAAGGATAATGGCCTTTTCCAATTGCCTACACCTCTTTATCCACTGCAGCTCGAGGTAATTTTTCACGTTCCTAGTCTGTTGACGTCTCAGGGATTGCCCCTCATCGTATATGCCATTCAGAGGGAAGTATCTGAGCAAATACAATACGTGGACTGTGGTCGAAGAAATTTACCGCTTCTAAGGTTTACATTGTCTGGATTCCTGTATCGAAGTTGTTATTATGCGAAACGGTTCTTTGATCTGCTCCCGATGTTCGCTTGGATCTGGGGCATTTCGTTTTGACGGTATTCAGATTGGATGCTTTGATTGGAATTTAAGTCGGGATTATCATATTGCTGTGGCAACAAACTAGCCGTAGGATAAAATAAATACGAACCAAAGGATGATCTGGGTCCGCAGGTGTGGACCAAAATGTCCCATAACGCCACTAGTAACCAATGCTAGTGTTGTCATTCTGAGTCCAACGCTGTGAGCGCGAGGGAGGGCGCCAAGTGACCCAATGTTTGTGTTCTCTAGAAACGGCCTGTAGTCAACAAATGGAGCGGTCGCTGTTGTCGGTTGGATCGGCTGAGACAGAAAATCGGCCTCCGATGTGCCGTTCCTTCTCCGTTAAGTCGCCAGGTTGGTCATGATCATCAACGTCCATCAAGCGCATACTTTCGTGCAATCAAAACAAATTTCGATGCAACCAGGGAAACCCCGGTTAATGGGCACATACATAGATGGAACGATCAAACAACGATGCCGCAGTTGAATCTTGTTGACAGGTACATGGCCGTTCAAGCCAACTGCACACAAACGTCTATTAAATGCGATCCAGCCCAATATCACGCGCTCGGCTCGCATCCTCAAGGTGATCTTATTAATTGCATTACCACGAGGTTCAATAAACCCGGTGGGTGAACAATCCACACGAAATCATACCGTTATCCCGCACCGACAAGGAGGTACTGATGAGTCCTATTGTTTGGTAATTTTGGTAATAGTGGGGTAATCCGCAGTTACATTTTTGCATTAAATTGAGTGAAAAGACGACGTACTTTGAATCTCCATGTAGAAAAGAAGAGAGTTTCATTTTCTATGGAGAAAGTCCAGCTGTTTTTCACTCTGAGGTTACATATTGAATTGATTTCATGCTTTGTTAGACCTCACTCGGGTCTAGTTGATTTAGCCATGCTTACCATAATTATTTATTTCTCAATTTTATACTTGGACAGAAAAAGGCATCTATAATCTCTGCAATTTATTCCTGACCTTGTGTAAATTCTCTGAGAGAATTAACGATTGAGACTGTGCGGTAAACGTGGAGTGACGCGATAACTCCCCGTTTATTGTCCAATGTGAAACATTAAATATTTTGGATGCAATTAATTACTTTTGTCAGACTCCGCAGTATACTTTAAATCAGTTTTATACTTTTAGGAATTCCCTTGCAGATTTCTTGATGCTCCACCAGCCGTGAATTGTCATGATTGTTGAGGAATCCATTTTTTCGTCTTGGGCGCAGCTTCCGAAAGCTATCATGTACGGGTTGAACTTATAACTTTCGTTTCGAGTTAGTTGAACTGAACGCAAAATAGGACGGACCTGATCAAAATCCTAAACCAATTCCGAACTCAGTGCAGTATCATCGTCAATAACATCCATGAGATGGGACAAAAGTGAATATCTCATAGGCAGTCGGGCAGATGGAGACAAACGTGATCAGTACAAATGGTCCGTTAGAGGTCACAACTAGACACATGCAATATGAGGCGTGTCAATTAATGGTGGACCATGATCATGATAATACAGTACACAAACTGATTTGTCGATCGGTCCGGTGATAAAAGCACTTCAACGAGGCACCTTTTGGGGGGAAATGTGAATCGCTAGACAAGGAGAAGAAACAAGGGCTAAACGAAAATCCGTTATATAGATTCTAAAAAAACATCGAGTAACTTTCCTGCCCATGCAACCTGCAGTCCGTATTGGACCACTGTCACACTTATCAATAGTCAAATTAGCAAAAATTCACCTAAGTTACGAACGTCCTTCCAAGCTCGTTTATTATAGTGGCATAATTCAATCCATCAAGATTATCGATAACTATCACCATGCAGTAAGTTGCTCCATGTTTAAACATCCAATGGTCCAGTCTGCCTTCCGGTAGTCTTAATCCATGCATTAGTCCCTCAGTATTATCAGCGTTGAATTCCGTCGGAATATTTGACTATCGAAAGTCGGATGTCGTGACAGTAACAGCTGAAAAGGACAACCAAAATATTACATATAAAGTAATTTCAGGACATGTAAAAGCTCGTTACGAGAGATTCATGTTGCGAACGTTTTGTGTCGTTGTCATTCAGGTGAGAAACCAGATGAACTCTTTCTTACACCATAATTTTTCCTCACACTCAGCGGGAAACATGGATGCGTCATGGCTTGTTCAGTACTGATATAATACTTTCATTCGCGTCCGCGAAAAAAGTTTCTACGTAATGTCAACATTTGCGATACCTACGACCGTCTAAACATTGCCGAAACGTGCAAAATGACTCACGTTGTTTATGAATTCCACATTCAGAGTGCGTATTTTCCTTTGAACCCTGCTACAACTGCCCGTAAATAATCACATCGAGAAATCGTAGAATTGATAAGGCAACAACATCAATAGTCAAATTGTTGGTCTGCAAGAAGACCGTTTTATCGTTCTTTGGTTCCGATAAAACTAATAGATTTTCTTTTGGTCCGTATTTGGTCTAAATTTGCCACTACAGTAAATGGTTAAGATTGCCTCCCATCTGAAGCCGTCAAACATATTGGATCCGGAATATTAACTCATCAGTTGTCTCTGGTTTGAGGTGGAAAACGTTTCTCCTAACATAACTCAGCAAAAAAAATATTCGATGGGATCAGTTCCCTAAACCAACAGAAAGTTGAAAAATGGGGAGGCTGAGTATCGTGTTTCGATCACAGAAGAAAGATCCGAAATGCCCAACGGCCAAGCTACGCATGACTGAATTATATGGAGGCAATATTTCTCATCGTTAGCATTGTTAGCACTTGATGAAACACGCTGAATAATCTACGTTATTTGCCAGTTCCTCATCTACTATGAGTTTTTTTGATCACCGTTTTACCTGTCACCCTCTCTGGATCACATCTATCATGCATTATGCACTGAGCAAACTACACACGGATAGTCTGCTTTCTCATTTTTTGCGACGCGCTTGACGCATGATTGTAGTGGTAGGGACATATCCTTTAAATATATATATATATATATATTATATGGATACTTTAGACATAAACAGAATCACTATGGTCATATAAAGTTCCCCTGGAAGCACGACTGATTTCGACCTTATTGTCGCTCAATAGATGTAAAACCAAGTGCGCTTTCCACAGTTTGGCACAACGCTTTGATCGTTTGGACTAGAGTTGTGCTCTTATGCTTTGCACAGTAATTGCGCAATTTCTTATTGTGTATGGAAAAAGCCATTGATTCCAAGCACGCAACTGGGAACTGCGTTTTCTGCTACACTTCCGCCGCATGCGCGACAGTTCTCAATCGATGATACCTAGCGAGAAAGCCCTAAATTGTAATCAGTTTAATATAATGTCCTGCCGTCATTGGAGTACCGAGCTATCAAGTGTCTTTTTGCTTTTGGAATATGGTTTCGGTGGCAATTGGCAGATTAAAATCTGCATTCTTGACCAAACGGTCGCCTTATCCGCATCGCCGAATTTCCCTAGGATACGTTAGATTCACTCATTATCGCGTGTAGGCATTCCCATCTCTGTCCATCAATAGGATGCTACATCCTCCGTGGTACCCTGTTGATTTGGTTCTGGAGTAAATCTTTAAGTTACTATTCAAAAGAAGTCCAATGCCGCGAAATGTCAAAATTTGATGTCGCTTTTCCGGCCTTTGTTGCACAATATTAACACCATAGTGTTCTTGTTCACCGAAGCTATGGCAGTCAGAAGCTTTAACTCAGTCTGTGCATTTGCCATCAAATTCAGCCCTTCGCTCTACAGAATTTCGCATTTATGCTCATTCACTGCAGTTGATAACCGAATGTAACGTATTCCCCGGGTTGTTGTCACAACGCAAGATGGTGAGATCCCGCCCCCTTTGTGCGTTTTCTCTACTGTTCAATTGGATGAAGGGCACCCAGTGCTTCTTCACAGTGCGTCACATTAGTAATGGTTAACCCTGCATGTAAATGTGAGGAGTAGATTGCGATCACGATAACACTGTGGGCTTGATCGTGCACTATAATTCCAACTCCCTAAAGCCCGGAATTTTCCGCTAGTCCACTATGATGGACCCAATAGGAGAGGATTTAAAGACACCTACTGAAATACTTCGGATAAACAAGCTGCAAGGATTCTGCACCCGTTGAATGAGGCGAGGGGTGAGGGACTGAAAACCTGCATTTAAAGAAGTCCTGAAATTCCCTCAGTTTTTGTAGACTCGTGACCCTTGTTCAGGACCCTAGCTCGTGTTTGGATTACACCGGATATTGGGGTACATCGTCTATCGAGTATCCCTTAACCTGATCACGACTAATTGTAATGATAAAATCTATGGAGAGGCTTAAAAATACTGTACGGAATGGTGTCCTCAGTGTCATCCGGCCTTTGTTCGAGTTTGCACCCCTAGCTCTCACACTAACAGTTGCTAGCTGTCGGGTAACAGAATTTTTAAATGTTGGGAGCCGATGACAGACTGAGCAGTTTGTAGGACTTTTGGACGGTGGTCTGGCAATCTGGGCTGCTGAAAGCCACCAAGGTGTTCTTGATGCAGGGCTATCAATGAGTCTCTGAAAGCTCCCTCACCACTTGACAGGAGTGACCGCAATCCAATCTGTAGATGGAGTGAAAAAGTTCCTCGATATTGTTGGTCTTGGTAACATTTTCATAATCAGAAGCTTCGTTACCATTTTTGAGAAGTTGAATAAAATCGGATAGAACACTTGAATGTGAATTTTAGCCATAACATTATACGGTTTTGTGACATCAGAAACTTAGGTGAGCTAGAACGAGCGGAAAAATAACTGATGAGAACATGAGATGTACGGATGCAAACAATGAGTTGAGGTATTAATAGGTTTTTTCTCTCTGAACTAAAGTGGTACCATAATCATAAGAAATGGACTTGATATACGAACTCTAGTTTTGAAGAATAGGTCACTCTTACTCGTTAAGTTCTCAGATGCACGCGTCATACGTTGAACCACAGGATAAGTCAACCAGTGGGCACGTAGAATGTGATCAAGGTTATCTGCATTGTTTGCTCGAACATGGTCTATCCATGTTCTAAATACGGTTATAATGTAATTACATGGATGGAATAATTCCCGACTGATCTTGTTGTTTCTTTTTTACTCGAATTCCTCAGGTACTATGGTCTCTCTGGCAGTGATGCCATCTGGCGACGACGCACGGCTATTGTGTCTTGGTGGCGGCAGTTACGTGGCGAATAGTCCCTTTTGTAACACCTCTGCCTTCTGTATAGGTCAATCTGTACCAAACCGTGTGTACCGATCTTTTTCATAGGAAGATTTTGATATCTCTTAAATCTGGATGCACTTTGTTTATCAAGTACTCTCGGACTCAGATTTTCATTCGGCCCTGGAACACTGTGAGAACTGTAAAATTTCCCAGTTGCCATCCCAAATGAATTCTGATTCAATATAGTTTTCTTTATTTGCGGCCTTATCATGCAAAAGCTGGGATAAGAAATACCATACGTTGCCATTCTCCTGCGTTTCTCCGAGGAGGTTTTCCCTTCCATTAGCAGACTCATAGCTGATTCAACACTTCACGATCTGCCACTTCTTCCCATGATTAAAGTATTTGTAACTTTGGTTCGCACTTTTAGGAATGACGTCTCTGCGATTATAGAGGGCACCCAGTATACGGTCACTTATTAGGAATCGGGTAATGGCTTTCGTAAACCTACGCCCGCAGACACGATAGAAACCAGATAGAGAAGCATTTAAACGGGCTTTAAACAAACGGGAATCAGCTAGAGTCCAAATACATTACTAAAAAGTTACCAATGGGTCGAGGATTACACGAAACTCAGTACAGAAACCTGATTAGCTGCAACAGGAATCTACCAGATTTCAAGTCAGCTTGTGTATGCACGCGTAGGTAATAGCTGTGGAAACGGTCAGTGGATGAACAAAAGCGATGGTTTATATTGGTGTCGATTTAACCAGTGATAAAATTACGGCTTGGCCTCAAAGGATACAACGGAAATAAAAGAAATGAAGGTGAAAGAAATGTTACGTGGTCGGATCGATGTACAACGACAATGGCGTTTCGTTTCTTGCACGCAAACTCTTTATGAAGATCAGATCGGCAGAATCTCATATATCCCAGCCAACAATGAGCATCAGTTAACTCAAAAGATTCCGTTGTGAGTTCGACAGATCAATTCGCCTAGTGCTCGACTCCACTCTGTTTAGTCGAATAATGGCAAGCACAGAGCCCCTGGCTGCTCAATATGCGTTTGGTCTATATGCCATCTACTGGTATGCACAAGTTGGTTCAGAACAGACCACGCTCATCGATTGCGCATGATCTGTCGGATACGTTATCCCTCTTATATTCTTCATGTCACATTGCCTCCCCGCAAGCCTCCAAAAATGTTGTGACCATCAGTAGTTTTCCATCTTGTCCTAGAACCGCACCAGCGAGAAGTCCTTGCAATATTGTTCTCAAGTTCACAGTTGGTTTGAGTTCGACCCACGTGTCATCCATCTGATCCCCACGAGACTTGTCAGTTCGTGGCGCTTTCCAGGCCTTGGGCGCAACCGCAGGCTTGGTTAGGTTCATATACATATTCCAATCGATAGATGACCACTTTCCATCCTTTTTATCCGAATCAGGGAACTCGAATTCTCCTAGCACCAATTACTCTTGGTATTAAAATGACAAACCTGGTTCTTGTTCTTCATGTTGAGTCGTTTCACGGTACCACTCGACCCATTTACCCACGGGACCTACGTCTCGATGTGCCTGTGTTCATCACTCTTCCCTTCCGGTTTACGGTCTACAGTAACGTAAATTGGGTGCTTTGGTTACTGAATATGCTTCCCATCGAATTCATGCGGCAAAGTATACGTTTGTGCTAAGCTTCATCAGGTTATACCAGCAATTCAGCCGGTTGTCAAACATGCCATGTCAGGGTTGAGTTGAGTAAATACTTTCTGGCCAATCGTTCATAAAACGATTGCTGAACATTGGCACTAAATTACGTAATAGGATGGAATTGGGAAATAAAGGTTACTGAGTTTCTTGAGGTTCAGGTTTTTTATAGATTGACTATTCGGTGAAGCACGAAGGGGCGAAAAAGCTTTCCGTGATGCGTGTAAGAATTTTTGTTGCACAACGTCCTGAAGTGTGTAACTAATACTTCCCGCTAGAATGGGGAAGTTGTTTGCAGCTCCAGTTTTCCATTTGGTGATGCGCAGGGCAAAACGGATGCGATTGGAACCAGGGGTGAATCTGAAATGAGGCCTAGTGTTGTTATCGCAATAAATTAAATAACGGTACTTTTACTCACAACAGCCGAACAAGAAAGCAAATAGGCTGTTAAAGAGAAAGCGAAGTTTACAAGGTGACTCCGAATCGCATTAAAATCCGAATAATCATGACATTTCCTTGCTATAACTTCCGCGCATTTCTGAGTTACAGCAAACTTCCACAACCGATTCACTTTTGGGGAATTTGCGTCTTTTTGCAGTGCGTACACAGTGTTCGTACGAACCCCTTAATTTTAGATGCAGAAGGGATGATCCTACCGAGAGCTTTTTGACTCCATTCAGTTGCTTAAGGTAAATTCTCTTAAGTGACACCAAAGTCATCGTCCTGAAGCAGACAACATCCGAGAAGCATCTATTTAATCCAACGCACTGGAAGCCATTTACGCTTTCGCTAGTGTTTTCGAAGAAGGCATAATGTTTTAGCAATCGTTTCGTAGCTAGAACTGATTATTTCAACTCTGTGGATTTTACATTTCTAGGTACGCTGCCCTAATGTTTATCAGTTGCCAGGTCTGCATACTCACCTCTCAAATTTGAAATGTCCAAATGGTTATCTCATCCCCATGCTTTTCTCGCAGCACGGTAGTATTACTTAAGGCTTGGAGATTCCCTTGACCATCGTGCCCACTTCCGCATCGCCCGGTATAGATATTCACTAACTGCATCGCTGCGTCCAGCATAGGTCTAGAGCAGCTAATTTGGCTTCTGGAAGCGTGTCTGTGCGCGTCTGCATGCCACATACAACATCAAAGTGAATCATTTCAAAGGCTCCCAACCAGAATGCTCCTATTTTCCGCGAGGTTCATCCCAGTGGACTAAATCCACGGCTGGTGTCTGCAACGGATTATATCGACACACGTTCATCTCAAAGGTGGAATGGAGTTTTGTCGATCACGGAGAAAAAGACTACTTCGATATGAAGCTTGGTGAATTAACCTTACTCTCTGTGCATAATCGGGGCAGGATATAACCTCACTGGTCGGTCGGCCTGAAACGGGATACGGGTATCAGCGACAAAGAGGTAGTTGACGGTCATTAGTCTTACCTAGAGCAGTCGAAATACTACCCTCCATTAAAAGCGAGAAAGAAGGTGGGTCCTGCGGCTGTGTCTGCTTCGGTTCGCTGTTGCGTGCCCAAATGCTGGATAGGAATTTGCGACGGTAAAATAAGTAGTATGAACCAACGTTTGTGCAGCTATGTTCTCCTAGAAACATGTTCATGCGTTTTTGTCACTGAATCAAAGCTACTAGGTAGTATTACTTAATGCACCAGGAGGTTAAAAATCAACGTCTTTCCAGTTTTGCTGAAGTTTATCAGCGCCTGTTAGGGGAATCTTTTTTCCAGGAGTCATGGTGATTCGAATTCGAAACCACGAAATATGGCGTTTATCGGTTAGGGAGTTTGCACACTACAAGTGAATTGTAGGTCGTCGTTTAAGGACGATGCGGTCTGTTGTAGTCAAATTTCTGCATCGAATTGCAAAATATTAACCGAAACAATCAGGTTTAAAAGAGTATTTGCAAACAGTATCTCGCTTTTGAATCTCCACCATAACAATAAATTTAAACCAGGTTTCTTTGTAGACCTTCAAGGAAGGAACTATACAGGGATATTTATCCGTCCATAATCTTGATCTCATGGAAACCTTTGGCGATGAAACCCATGATAGTAAACAAACAGTAAGTTCTAGGAAGTTTAGCTGGACATCTATAGCCTAGGTGGATTTTTCGTTGATCTGCCTGCTAACTGGTACCAAAATAATGTGATGTAAATGAGTCCAGATAAATCTACGATTATTTCGGATCTTTTCAATGCATTACACGCGGAAAGACTTGAAGTTTCAACCTGGGTTACTCGATGAAAGCCTCAAAATAACTGGCGCCGCCCAATTGCAATGATCCCGCAGACGATGCATATCTTTATAGGAATTGAAAGTGTTTTTATTCCAAAATTCCCGAAGTCTTAATTGGGTGATGCAATCTTACCATTCAACGATTAGGTAGTTTCCTCACATGGAATTTTATTTCAAAATTGAATCACGAAATTAGAATGAACTTTTAGTTTCTTATCTGTCGCACGGATCCTCATGCTGAAGCTTCAGAAAGATAATATGAACAATGGGATTCCCGTAAGATTCTTCTGGATTTCTTAGTTCAAACTAATGCTATTTGTTTTGAAAAAAATGTCTTCTGTTCCTTGGATTGCTGGCGTTAAGTTTTCGGAACCCTAAACTGTGCGACGAGGATTGTTGCGTTGACAGTCAGTCACACTGTTGTGCTGCCGATTTGGGTTGATCTATGCACATACTGAAGCACTAGAGTCGCACGACAGCACAGGAGCACACAGTCTGTAGTCTAGTTGGACAAGAACACACACTGAGGATTGGAGACACAATAGTTCGGGCTCAAGTTTTAAAGCCCGTAGTCGCACAACGAATGGAACGGAACTGCTGCTCCCTTGAATGAACAGCCACACAGAATAGAAAGCTATCCCAGCATGTTAACGGAAGAGAGAAGACGAACACGGGATACTGCCGCTCGTTTATTGGTAGCCCACCAATATAAGTAAGAATTCAAGTGAGCTCTAAGGTTTATATGGTTTTGTTGGGTGGCCTTGGTCGATGTGGAATGGCCAATCACAGGACGAGTTTTGACGAGTCTTTTCGCGGACATATATATTTTCAACCGCGCAATATTTAAACCAACGTCAATTTCGAAATACTGAGAAAAGAGCAAGTTCTTTTGGAAATTAATAGCAGAAATAAAAGCTGCGGCACCAAAAACCCCAGATTGGTCACCGACCATAACACATACACAATCCACATTTCTGGACACAAAATGGTTTGTAGTGGCAATCCTTTGGACCGAGATTGTTTGCTTTATGGCAGGAAAAGAACAGCAGATAAATCGCTTGCATCACTAGTAATGATGGAACATCATTTTTGAGCATTTCTTCTTCCAAAATTAAGCTTCGCCACCAAAATCGTGGCTCTGCTCCTTTGGAAGGCATAAATTTGCTCAAAATATTCGGAGAGTTTCGTTGAAATGATCTTCGCGTTTCTGTGATGTTAAACATCAGGAGCTATCGGGACATGGTGAATAAACCAAGCCACTTTTTGCTACGTACCTGAGCGTTTCTAATGCATAATTTTCCTCAAAGTGTTTTTCGTGCCTGCCATGTTTGCGCCCGCAATCAAGTTGCTTTCTTTCTGCCAGTGACTTTCCAACTTTTCCACGGAATGTAAGTCCTCCAGGTGTGCAGTTACCATTGGAGTACAGCTAGATTGCTAATATCCTAGAGTGTCTTCTCCCTAATCATCTACATGACTATTGTTCTACTCTTCACTGTGCACCATGTTGAAGTGCCACTGAGTTGTTCAGGACATGAGCTTGATAGTGGTATACTTCGGACGCCCGCACTGCGAATTACGACGGTTTATTCTTCGAGACCGCTCGTAGATAGCAGTTCTTCGGTTCTGTTTTCGGTAAACGTCTGGTATTCCGTATGGTCTTTGGAAACTCTCCTTTGGCTAAGCATCTTGTGTCAGTCGGATTTTCTGTACGTCAAATGTAGTCGAACGTTTGCATATACGCTGATGAGCCCGCGAATAATTAGATCGGAACAAGAATCCCGTGTTCGGTAATCAATATGATGGCTGCGAGTTTCTCGCCGCAAGATTCCATGTCTGGTTCTTCAAGTGTACTAAACACCACCTCCTCTAGGCTCGTCAGACGAACTGGGTTTCTTTCACGGTTTCTCGATGCAATTCCCTGCTTCAGCATTCGTCACTGGTATGCCATGAGATTCACCTAATCTTCCGTTTACGTCTTCGGAAGCTTATCATGTCAAAATTGTTAATTCTAGCGGATGCCTTAAGCCAATGCTTCGATTGTCATGGGTCACCTTATGCATCCCAGGTTTACCATCATATAACTGAAGGACAGACTGCAAGATAACAAATGCCCGACTTTGTGAATGTGTTCGTAATCTATCGTGGTATCTCGTATTATGTTTTTAATTCTCGTTTTTGCGGTGGTTATCTTTAACGCCCTCAGTCGGTCTTCTTGATTCAATTTCCACCCAGCTTAATCAAGCGATAACTTTCAAAATGCCCTCTAGCGGCTCAATACGACTATTTTTTGTCATAATCAAGCGATTTATATAGGTCTACTCAGGTTGGAGCTCGCTTGTCGATCGCCCCGTCTAACTGGCTCATTGTCTCCTTGGTCTTCACACCGAGCGGTGCCTTCACCTACCTCTGAGCTTGTAACGAAGTCAGATCACGTTTTACTTGTTCCAGGATTGGGGCAACGGTTGGTTCTCGACCATGCTTTCTGGCCTGCAGTCGATCCGGTCTTTAGCCCGAACATCATGTACCTGAGTCCAGCCGGGCTCGGCGGACATACGTTTCCCAGACATGTTTCGCCCTCGTAAATATATATATATGTATATGTATACATATATATATCAAATCAAATCAAGGGTCTCAAGGTAGAAACTGTGATCTCATTCGACATCACATAATTGTTTACAAATGTCAATGGCATTGAACAGCATTCGCCGGAGTAGGGAGAACTCCAACTTATCAGACAGAACAGCAATGCCTACGGATGATATCATGAAGTTGATATAATTGTGCATGGAAACATACCTGCAGTACAATGGGACAGTATACAAACAAATAAGAGGAACGCCCATGGGATCACCACTATCAGGCTTGTTAGCAGACGCAACCATGACACATTTCGAGAAAAAGGCTTTCGAAACAAACCGCCCACGCTTGCGGATTCCATATGTTGAGGATACGTTTATTGTGCTAGAAGAACAAGTAGACTAAGTTCATCAATACCTACATACAATAGAGTACCTAGCATAACATTCACTGACGAAGAGAAAGACTCGACTGTACCGTTTCTCAACATAGTAATTATGAGGCAACCAAACCGGGTCATTGAGACAACTATCTCCAAAACCCCACAACGACAGACTGCTTACTCAATTTCAGAAGCAACCATCCAACTTGCCGCTTAGATAGCTGTGCGGGTACCCTGTTCCATCGGGTCGACACTGCAATATACAGCACCTACAGAAACAAGGACAATCTAGGTTGTTTAAGTTATTTGCGGCCAACGGATATGCAAAACCCTTCATCAACGCCTGTATTCGCCGAAAACAGAGCAAATACCAAGAACACTAAATCAACCGTGGTACTTCCATACACACGGGGGGTATCCGAAGCGGCCGAAAGCATCCCACGTTCACCGGATATCACAATCGTCCACAAACTGACGGGCATCCGGAGGTCTGCTCTATTCAATGGGAAAGATCGCGTTGACCAATCAGGGGTAGCTTATGCCATTCCGCGCCTCGGGTGTGACAAACAATATGTCGGTGGGACAGGCAAACAATTACGCACACGCTTGCACGAATATGGCTTAGCCCTACGACGCGCTGACCTAAATTTGCGGATATGAAACCACTGTGTACAAACAGGCCATGAAGCCAACGACGCCAAAGCAAAGGTAGTCAGCCGGCCAAACAGAAAGAGGGAGCGACTGATTTCCGTAGCCTTCCAATCGAATAACTCGTTCAATCGAATTCGCTTTATCTTAGCAAGACCCACGTTGCAGAACAGAATCAAACTGATGGACAATGAACCAAAACAAACAGAATTAGCGATCCCATTCAGTCGCTCATTCACGTATGACAACGACTTCTACTAGGGATCGAAACGTCACGACAGACGTTATAACTCAGTGTACACCTAACCCCTAATATATATATATATGTATATATATTGTAAGGATTATCTAGGTTAGTGAACAAAACTTCTCCGGAAGAGCACCTAATTGGTGGCGCGGTTATTACTGCTCTTTTGTCCAATAATCCCTACATTTGGACACTTAATTTGAAGTAAGCACGATGCCAATGCAAAGTAAAATTTAAATAACATAGTAGAGAAAACGAATACAGGATAGCAAAATAATGGGCGACTTGAAAACTAGTGTTTTTTAATGTTTTCATCATACACCAATTCTGCAGAGACGCCATGCAACATTCACGTCACTGACTTCGATTTTGACCCATGTCTTTCAGCTCCTTTGACTGACGATAGTCCTTATCTCCCGGACTCCAACAAGGAAGGTAGGAAACAAACTAATAAGTAGTCCGAAATTAACTTCGTACCTCTACGCCAAGTCCTAACCTGACTGCTGCCTCACTTCTTCCAACCTTGCCAAGCATGCCCAAAAAGATCACGAAAATGTAGAGATTGGCAAGCATACGTAAAACGAATCCAAGCCGTTAAAGCCAGTGTAATGTGATTATCTGAAGTTTGCACCCAGCTCGACAAATCACTTCGCTATTGCTCATCCGGTGTTGCTACCAGATTCGAGCAGTTCTGCGGGATTATCGGCAGTCGAATACAGAAACTGACAATGTATCCTTAGCTTGGATGCCAGGCCTAGCAACCGCAAAGAGCTACGGATTTCGGCATTGTACATCCTCTTGAGGGAAATACTGATATCACGGCGGCGTCACGTGCTGCAGGTTCGAAAAAGCTGCTGTGACTTTCACTGCTTTTGATTTAGCCACTTCCAAAAACCTTCACCAGTCCTTACCAAGCTCTCGAGGTACCCAGAGCTATGACTACATCTAGCTGTTCGGCGCAACGAATGAGTACAGGCATAGTTTTCTCCCAGTTTTGAAGAAATACCTTAGACTTTGAAGGTTTAAAGTACTCTCCTTATTTGCATTCCAAGCGATCGCTCAACGAGGCAGCGTCATCGGAATACTCTAAGTCAAAACTCTATTCCCTGAAACGAGTTCAATTCCACCATCCAAAAGTCCAGACAGTGTTCTTTAGGACACCCTTTTTGACAACATTGAAAAAACAGGGTTATAAAGCACCCCTACCGTATTCCACTGGAGACGACGAATGATGGCAATAGCTGGCCGTAAGTCTTAACTCGAATTGAAGTATGACGGCACGACACCTTGAGGACCGTCAAGTACTTCTTAGACACTCCATTCCTCCGCGAACAGTCCCACAGTGCAAACCTATCAACGGAGTCAAAGGCTGAGCGAATGTCTGGGAATACAATGGTAGTTGGACTTTGGAAAGTGAAACGATGTTGCACCAGCTGTGGGAGGTTGAAGATTTGGCCGATGCATCCACAAACATTACAAAACCCAGTATGTTCCTTGGCATTTTCCTCTTCACGCGTGTTCTACAACTTGCGTAGAGTGACGGACCTAGCGGCTTTGACACCATCGGGATTAAGCTAATAACCCCGTTGTAAGAGCAGCTCACGAAGAAGGGACTTGTCAGCTCTGTGGATAAGCGAGCTGCCAAGTTAAGAATGGTTGTTTGGTGTTATGTCCAATCTAGCGGTCATCCAAAATTTCGTAATTAAAGTAATTTTTTTGGAATAGGTATCACTTCGATACAAAGAACATTTTCCTGTAAGTCATCGAGGCTGAAACTTCAGCATGCTTTTTCGCCTCGAGAGAAGAGCATGACGAATTGCTTATTACAAAAAGCGCTATTTGCAGCAAAGCCAGAGAATTGTCACAAAACTGGATCATAATTACTGCAAGGATTAAAAAAGCTGGTTCCACTATTGGCCAGACAGAGGTGACCTTTAGCGGTACCAGACAACAGGCAACTGACGAGGTACGTCCGTTGCTTTTTATGTTTGTGGTGGTAATTTGGACGTACCATATGGTGCAATTATAGTGGCAGGGCATGCGGGGTGGTGGCCAAGCGGATGAGGCCGCGGCGTTTGCACGTGAGGGTCACGCGGTCGAGTCTCCCACTGCCGGCCAACTTCCCCACTTTGCAGTTACCTGTCGGTCGCGTACCCCTTCGTGGAGGACTATCTATCTCCGCCATAGAAAAAAGACAAGAACGTAGTAGTTACATTTATCACGATCTGAACTGCGACACTATCTTCTCCACAAGCTCCAGTTTAGTCCAGCTCGTCGCTATTACTGGGTTTATCGTTGTTCAGTGGTTTGTGTGAATCCCAACTGTCACCAGGCCAAATCACTGAATGGTTGCCTATGATAAAAAGACTAAATTAAGTGAAGGAAATCAAGCAAATTCCGTCGTTTCTGTTTACTGTCATGACTATCCCACACAATTTCCCGCACTACTCAAAAGAGTACGTACCGCTGGCACACTTAGCACTTAGTGAAACTGTCGTCTTTAGGATGTACGTTCGGCCGTTTAGTCAGAGGACCTAAATGCACGGAGCCAATGAATTTTTTTGTAGAAGCAACTAGAATTGGTCCCGCAAACCGATCAATAGGCAAATGAGGATGATAACAACAAAGATTTAGCACGAATGAGTAAAAGGCGAGAATGTTAATCGCAGGTTCGTTTTTCAGAGTTACCTCTTCGATTATGTAAACGTAATTGGATAACGTTGCTGTTCCCTTGATTGTCCGTATATGCGTAATTCCGAACATTTGTTTAACGAACTAACGGAAACTTATTTTTTCCGACCTAACATGAAGGAGCTTACCACTTTAGTATTAAACTATCCGAATACTTTAACCGCTAGATGATGAATCGACAATTACCTTAAAAAGTAGCCTATGAGGAGAGCACGTTTCATAAGGCTGGTTTGAGGTTGATGTTGAATCATGGCCTCTGTACCAGTCGTTCCTTGCTACTTATATTAAATACGACACAGAAAAGGTCGAAACCTGGGAATGCAAAGTTTCTATTTAGTAGCTGAAGAGGCGCAGAAAAGTCTGTGTTATTCACACGAAGTTGTCATCATCTGCTATATTCCGGTAGTTGAATTCATCAAGGAGGTCTCTTGTGAATTGTCCAAAAAAAATATAGAATAACAGTCCCTCGGGATATGAAGAAGACATTCATGCTGGTTGCTCAGGAAGTGGCCAGTTGGTTTATTTAATCCCCAATTGAATCACTTCTCCGTGCACTTCGATATGCATTGGCCTTATCTAGTCTATGATATATGACTACCGATTCCCTGCGCGTTCAGCCCATCTTACTCATCCTAACTTGTTTGAGTGACGACAAAAGTTGACGCAACACTCGTTTCTAACCGTTATGGATCACTCCTTTTGATCTGCCAGTTCGAACGTACTCATGGGACCTAGGGATTTCTTTTAAAAACCCATAAATGAGATTGCCTTGCAAGGGATGAGAGTACATTTTATACACAGCAGCAGTTTTTCATAACTACGCAGTCGTAGATGTGAAAAATTATTGCGAATCGTACGGACTGCTAAAAATATTTGTTTTGTAGCATATGGAGGATTGGTTTAAGCAACTGTGATTGCTGTCGGTGACTGATTGTTACCATGAAAGACTTGGTAGTTTTTATTAGGTTTACAAATTAGTTAATAGAGAGGTGCCGAGGGACGCGGATATAGAGAGCGGGATAGGGTAAATGTACATGAATAAATTCAAATGTCTGTTTCCGAGTCGAATTTGGGTAGAAAGTTTACTTTTCCTCGAGCACTTGATTGGATGGTTCTCGTCGGTGAGCCTGTTTTATGCTGACACGTATCTGTGGGAGAGGGTGCATTGTTTCTTCGTAAGTATGGGATAACTTTCCTATTTTCCGAACCGTCGGTGCTGCCGAATCGGAGCTGCTTGTTCTCCTCCAAAAGGCTAGCGCACATGGTCACCATTTTGGAGCGACGCTTTTGCTCCTGTGGTAATTAGATGCAAATATATTCAGGTTTCAATTGTACTCTACTCATGAGTAGACAAAAGCAAACGCGATTTACCGAGACAAAAGTTACGACCTGTAGCGCGAGAAAAGCTGTCAGCCAACACTGATGATACAACTTTCGGTTTCTTAAATCTAAGAAAAAGTACTAGAGTTTCTACGAGTACAGTCCATTGTTCCTCAGGGAGTGCCGTTGGACACAATTATTTTTGATTTTGAGGAGATTTATAGGGATGATCACATGAGCTGATGGTTCACATTCTAGACCACAGAAGAGAATGTTAAACAGTACGGTAGCCTGAAGATCGGAGGCAGGTGCTGAGAGTGCTAGTGCTATCGGATATTGTTCAGAAAAAATACATTCTTTTGGAGCGATGGATGGAAAAATGAACAAGTTCAATTGCTGCAGTTGGAATTTTGTTTTCGAGCAAAACGTCGAAGTGGTGACAATGCCCAGCACACGGGAGTCATTTTTGATATCTGCGCTTTTGTTTTCCGTCACCCGTGACATGGCACCCACTTGTATTCATGACTAATGTTGATGGGAAAGATATCTGTTGACGTCAAACATTTATTCTTCGGCTTAAAGACTACCAGATGCATATCACACACAAGGCAAACTAACGCTGTAATTTTGAACGTATTCGTTTCTTCTATTTATACATTCTCTAACCAGCAGTCGATTTAGTGATAATATTGGAGTACATGAGTAGATTATCAATCAACCTGATAGTCTTTCGTATTTGCCACACATCCCATGATCACCACAGTATTCGGAGTATAGTTGCTGGTACGTCGGCTTCCATCTATGAAAACTCGGATAGACCGCTGCACGTACCGTGAGGAATTAAGTTTGCTATTGGGAGATTTTATTAGTGTTGTGATCGTGGCCTACTTTTAGGTCAACTGGTTGCAGGAGAAGGTTATTAGCTACTTGTCTCACACCAACCACATGCCAATGGTTGGAAATTTAGTTCATTTTTTCGTTAGTAAGACTAGTTAGTTTTAATACTAAACTACTAAGAATTTCATTCCTGACTCTGTGAAAAAAATCTCTGGATTTCAAAAGCCATTATGAAGTCGACCCTAGTTCCACAGTTCTTCGTGAGACAGAAGATTGATTCAAGGAAGGAAGGAATTTCCTAAAGAAGTTTCACACAGCAAGGTCGTAAAGAATGAACCCAGCTCGATTTGCTGGATTATATTTTATTAGCAGTGGTCAAGTCGATTAAGCGCCCTTCATCCCAAAGTGATGCGATATTCGAATCCCAGAACCGCCGGGCACTTCCGTCGTATGTAAGACTTATCTATCGCTTTGCTCTTTAATCAACCTGTCTTGTTGAGCCTTCACGTGAATCTGCGCCCATACGTGCATCCAGATTATGGTTACGGGTCCCTCTCCAATAAAGTGAGCTCTACAGGCAATGAGACGTGCGCCTTATACTACACTCACGCATGAAACATGCGAAAAATTTTTATTTCTGTATTACGGTAGCGAGAAGTTTTGTTAGTCTAAAGACTTAAGCAACATCTATTACCTAGTAGGAATTCTATCCCCAGTTTGAACATGAAATCAGATCCAAATATAGTGATTCAGAATATTGATTGGTCTGTCGACGGAAAAATCAGTGTGACTGAAGACTAGCGAAACATTTTTGCTGTTGAACACTGATTTACGTCTACCATAGAAAACAATGCATACCCAGCTCTCATTACACTTGATCTCACTTTTGCATGCACCTTCTGCTCATGTCAATAAACAAGGATAATCCACTTGCCAATATCATTGTAAATGCCTCTCAGAGGTTCATCATCTAATGCAGTCACTAATTTGTTGAATAGACTTTGACAGGAAATCTACATACAAAACAGTGTATTCCATGTATATGAAGCCACTGACTGCAAGCTGGATGAGCACTATTCTTCATTATGAAAAGCAATTTTAAGTGAGAGAGGGAAACTACATAGACAGAAGAAATACTTAAAAGTGATTACGTGTGGAGAGCATTCAAGTAAGATTCAGTTCTCCGACTATCCTTTTAAAAACAGGAAGATCGTGAGTTGTTCGAAAATCAGAAATTGGCAGTGTTCCAAAGCTTTACAGTTCGGGGAGTAAGAGTAGACTGAAGTGAAGAAGTTCGATATCTGGCGATGAAGGTCTGATAAGGGTCAGGGGGTGCCTGAAAGCGCGGAGATAGAGATGGTCATTAGAACAGAAGCTGTCATAGAGAGCTTTGAAGAACAGAAACCAAAATAATAATGGTAGAAAAGAGATAGTTAAGGAACCTCACGGCGTTGAGGCAGTGACCACAAACCGGAGGTCCGCGAGGGATTGTGTATTAATCGAACAGCCCTTCGCTGAACCCGATCGAGAAGAGAAAAGCGATAACTAAAACTCCGCTTCAACAAGACTGCATTATTCAAACGGATCTAAGTTTTGTACGAAAGCAGAAAGCGTCTAGCGCGGAACAGAAAATTGAATCTGCACGCGGCGTGACAGGCTAGCTTTCATAATAATGTAGACCAACAAACAGAACAATTTAAGTGCGAGAACAGTAATGAAGTCATTCCGTGGATCAAGGAGAAGTCAAGCCGAAATTTCACTGAAAGTAAGAGGTGTTTAAATGGAAGAGAAAATACAGGAATCTTGGAAACAATAAAGAAATAAGTGGCAGAGCCCAGAGCAAAAATTCGTCCTAGGTCGTAAGAAAGAGATGTACTGAGCACTACACGTTACTAGGACCTTGGTGATTTAAAGGGTAGGAGGGAACAATGCAGAATGAGGTCTTGGCAAATCGGTAAAGTGGGCTGAAAGTTGGCGTAAACGTTCGATAATAAGCAGAAAATAGAGGATGAGCTGGATTATGGGACAACGGGAAACACCGGTAACTAGAGACAGTACAACAGCGAAAGACCCTTCGACTGTAAGACCAGAGACCAATGAAATTTATGCCCCAAAGAAACCCAGCTGGAGTCCCTCTAGCAAATTTTCGAGTCGACTTCCGAATACACAAGTAAGGAACTCGATAAACAGAAAAAGCTCTTTACCGCGCGACCGTAGATTTCACTGATGCCAACCGTGCCAATAAAAAAAACTGCATAGAAAAAGAATATGCCAGTTTGAATTCAAGATGAATATGAACAGGTGACTAATGGTGACTACGAGGAATAGTGCACCATTGCCTCTCAGCTGTAATTTTTCAGCGCAAGGAGTCTGCTCAGGTTCCCAAGGAAAAATTCCTACCACGATGTGGGCAGCCGTGAAGTATCACTCACCCAAATACTTACAATACACTTTCTATAGGGAACCTTACAAACATTAGTTCTTTCGGTATAGGGACCATGCAAGATGCCATGAATGGTTGGTCTTTCGTAGATCTGATGTATGATAGTATCGGTGGACGGACAAGAAATTAACTAGACGCATTGATTAAGCTTGTATTCATTTCACTTGGGTATCTTCATTGTTCGCAAGTTTAAACAGATGGAGCAACAAACTGTTCCAGATAGAATTCTTCAAACTTTCAAAGTTGATGTACTTTTTGTCGCTCGAAATGCGTACGTAACATCCCAGTTCTTTAATCACTCCCCTTAACCCAGACACAATTATCTTCTTTGTCTTTGCTCTTCTCACGTCAGGTGATCCGGTTTCTAATATTCGCCTGCGTGAGCCAAAAATGAATTGTTAGGCAGGATTCCAGTCAACAGTCATTTGTGTGCTTTCCTGTTGTGCAGTTATGTACGTGTTAGTGGCAATCAAGTGAAATTTCGTTGTTTGTTCATCGTATCAGTAAACGCCAATCGTTTGCAGATCTGAAACCAAATGCGACTTTGCCGAGATTCACCTCCACTAACCTACATTTAGCATTTCACAGACATTTTCGTGATTGTTAGCGATTTAAATGCGTAAGCTGACAGTTTAATGGAGACAACAGGACGAGGTGGCTCATTTTTGCCAGTCAATCGAACCGATGGCAGCGAGCGCCTCATAACAGGCCTTTTTCGTCATCACCGCATTGCACACAGATTGAACACAATGCCATTAGTCGTTAGCGATGTGAATCACTCAGCGATTTTCGACCATTCTGGTCCATACCTGTGGACTCCGGTTATGCTTTAACATGAGCGTGCCTTTTTAGAGCCACATCTGTAACCACATCAACAAGGAAACCACACGATCTGCGCACGTCTCTCTGGACAATATCTGCCGGTAACAGTACCAATTGGAGTTTTCAACGCGGCGATAGCCGCCACTAAATGTCCAGTTGCCGAAACAGAATTGGAGGATTTAGGAAGCCCCCATTGCAAGCAGTTGCTGATAAGGATATATGGGGGATTGGAGGCGTCTGAGGCTTTCGGTGATAGGAATCATTTTCAATAACTGGTTAAGAGGGCTGATCCATGAAAACTGGGTGACAGCGATATGATCAGGGCTTTCGACAACTAGCTGACTTATTCACAGTGTTGTCGTATCGATCGCTAGACGGAGGATTTCAAAGTCAGCATGGGGGCTCCATATTATATTTTCGTGGGACCGCTTCAGGTAGATTCAAGTCCTCCGTCAGAAGTGGACGTCCTTCGGGAGGTATTTTCCTAAATGTTATTGGGCTGTTGCATTGGACCAGCCGTCTTCGTCCTTTTCAGGCGACAGTGAGGAAGTATCAACGTCGAAGGTAACAAAACTCCTGGAACAAGTTTGGGCAATGCAACAGATCCCTGAGGATTGGTATGAGTAAGTTACCATATCGATTTAGAGGAAATGTGATATACCCTCTTATGTAAACCACAAAGGAATCATTTTAGCAAGAGAAGCATCTGAACTTCTCGCCGACTTCATTCTCTGCCAATTATCCAGTTTCCGCGGGACATGTATGCGTGAGAATTTAGTTGGTTTCCGACCCGGCAGAGGTTGCGTTGACCAAATCTAAATGTTGTGGAGGTGGTAGGGCGCTGGCACATGTTCAGCATATAGTTCTTGAATCTATTACCTTGCAGCTGATCTTCCATTACTTATCCTCTTGTATTTTCCTTTTGAGATAGCAACATGGATCAGAGCACGTTGGTGCAAGTGTCTTGGCTGCGAAGACTGAACAGAAGTGAAGAAAAATAGCTTCCTGGTCCTAAATGATAGTGAGACTTCGAAGGTCATACAGTTTGGCAATGAGTGTGATATAAAAAGGGAAAGAATATTCTTGGAAGTAGGTGTTATTAGATTGTAAGTTAGGAGTCAAGTAGCAATTCGAAAAATACCTGTGACCTACGTGCAATCGATTACAAGAAAAACGAAACCCTTGCTCCGTCTACGACGAACGTCAGAAGTGTTGGATTCGGGGACGAGTATCATGGCAAGCAAGAGCAAATGCAACGAATATAATACGATTGAGTCTTCTACTTGGTAAACAATATTCATTTACACACGGGTGTTCAGCTGGCGGTTCGAAAAAACGTAACCAAAGGACCAAAGATGACCAAGATTTGTAAGATGGAGAACCAGTGGGTCGAATATTCATTGGATTTAATTCGTTCTGAATGGGTAAGAAGACGGTTTTCACAGCTTATGTGAGCGGAACGTCGTTAGTTAACCCGCACAGACCTAAACTGACATATTCCTTGGAGGAGTAGAAAAGTTCAAAGCATAAGTAAATGACGAACAACTTTGGCGTTTCACTACAAAGATTGCTGGAGCGTCAAACGTTAATTAGAAAGAAGCTCTCAAAAATGTTGTTAAGATTTCCGCAGAACTGAGTGGAAAGAAAAATGTTGGCTTGAAAATTGTGTTAAAACTAATTCTGTTTGATAAACATGTTGATGTACGTGAACAGAGTAGGATTTTACCGATTTACATAAGATGGTCACACCTACACCTATTCCTAGAGCGTACTATTAAGCGGCGGATATCCCAGTCGACACTTGAATAATCTGTCCCGCTCCTGATTTTGATTCTGCCACTGAAGACTGCTCCCAAGAGCTAAGAAGTGAATACGCTCGATCATAATGCCACTCCTTCTAGAGAGAGCGCATGGTGACAGTATTTTTTTCCAATCAGTATCACTGCAATGTTCCGCACGAACTTCTTCAAGAAAACTAGATGAAAATCAAGTAGTACAATTAGTCTTACTTCATCTTAACATCAAATTATACTTTCTGGTTGATTAAACCTTTCAATCTCTCCCCAATGTCATTAAGAACAACGTACAACACTTCAAGAAGATAGTTATACTGGAACTAACGTACCCCATTCAATTTATGGCCTTCCAATCCCACTTACCATTTGCAATTGTTTTTCCAGTTGTTGGACGCGTAGCTGCAAACTCAGAACATTACTGGGGTTGTTGTTAAACTCCAGTTGGCCACAGGAACCCACTGGAGCTTGCTGATGGATTCGTCTATCCATTTTCGACCGATCGCCTAACAGTTTGTGTCGATTTGCCGTCCTTAACTTCACATGCAAATCACCTGACCCGTCAATCGCTTCTCTGTTCAGCACGGCTGTACTATTCGGTGTGTTTTTGCTTATGGCGGTTTCGTCGTTTTCTGAGTTTCGTTGTGTCGTTCTTCAAGAATGAAGTAGGTTGAAACAACAGTTCACTTCGCTAGCAATGTGCAAATGTCTGAACGTAAACGTACAACCAACGGTAGATGAAATTATGTAAACCGGAAGAAAAAACAAAAAACTTTCACTCAAAAATTAAAAAAATGGGAATCTGTCACGATACTGATTCAGAACAGCCCGCTTTGCGCAGACGATAGACCATTGATTTACGATTAAGTTCCACCAGTGATTCAAGCGATGCAAATCTATAATACTACAGACTTTTAATTAAGCAGGAGTAAATCCCGGCTCACCAGCTGGAACCATATAAACACTGTCCGAATATTATATCCTATTAAGGATATACCAGTAACACAAGTAAGTCGCACCCAAACCGAAACGCGAACCTTGAATGACAGATTGTGAGTGGAGTATCATAGAGCTAGATAATGCTGGTCTAATGGTCACGGATTTCTAAACAAAAATTATAAGGTAACCGCTCTTGACCGTGGCCACATTTAACTTTTCCTTGATACATGCCTCGTAATTGTACACCCTGTAACTGCCATGCCTCATACCATGGAAAATCACCTGCAATGGGGCAGGAGGGAGGGCAATCGTGATACTAAAACTTGAGTTGACAGAGAATCGCAAAAACAATCAATATGTCGGGTTTGGTATCCAGCCCGGAAACATCGAACTGTTGCCTAAATAAAAAAACAAGCAGCATTGTACAAAGCTATTGGTTAGCTTACGAGCGGCCAGCTGTGAAAGTGGCTAACATACAAACGAGTGATTTTATGAACAATGTCTCAGAATCTAAAGGACCATGTACACTGTGTACACTTGCTTCGAGTAACTGGGACATCGGCGAATTGCAAGTCCCTTCAGAAACTGTCATTCACATTATACTTATAACTATTTCCGTCTTTGCATGAACAAGCTTCAAAGGGAAATTTGCTAACTGCAAAGTATTACCTTTGGATTTAAAAAGAGGTATACCGGGGTGCATCGAATGCGGGGATTGCCCCGTTTAAGATGATTTAAGGAATCGCATTTAATCTGGATATTGTCTATGTCAACGGGGATTTGTTGCTGAATGAGTGCTTGCCAGGGAGCAAAGGAGTATAATAGGATATGCACGTTATCGCAAGAAGTACTGCTGGGAGTTGCCACGAAAACCTACAGAAACCATTGTTTGTCCATTTGAATTAGTTCCGAACTAATAAGTGAAAAAAGATCTTTGGACACTGCCAGGGTATTAGTTGCAAATCCATTTGCTGGTGATGAGCATCAAAATTTCAGTCTCGAGAATATCATTTTGAAAGACAGCCTCAGTAGCAAGAAATGCTAGGTAACCATAATAAAAATAATTCGGCAGCTGGTTAACTGCCTACAAGATGAGACAACTCCGAAACACGATCTAAATAACTTACCTTGGCAGCACTTGAGGTAGGGTCTCTGATGTTTTGTCCTTTGTGTGGTGATCCGCTTGACGGAGTGTAGTGATTTGCATCGGGAACCAAATGGGTGATTTTGCGTTCTGCTTTTCCAACCTTGATCGATGATCCACCGTCAGCGGACTGATGGTGGACGAACGATCCGATCCAAATAAGGATGGGGACAGAGGAGTTCGAGCAAGGTTCTTCTGTGATTTAAACGAACATGTTCGGAGAAAATAATCGAGTATAGGCATCCTGAGGTCCGTATCATATGAGGTTTGAAAACACTGAAATTTGTCGTTGGTGGCTTATTATATATCACAAGAAGGACTATTCTTTTTGTGTTCACAATCACCAGACGGCCACTAAAAAGTTGGAATGTCAGCAATTATGAAATCGCTTTGAAGAGTTCGTTAATGTAAGTGGCTTATGTTCATTCACGAGGCATCATTATGAGCGATAAGATTCGTAAATCAAAATGGAGCTACAGACCAGGGTAAACGGAATTATGAGTGATAAGACTATCAACATCCTACGGACGCCAGGGAGCAGAAAGCTGATTTGTATACCTACTCATATGCCAGTCGGTCAGGCTCATAACCATTTCGACTGTACCGGGACCAGTACGGTTTAGGTCATTATGTTGTACGAATAATGAATATTTCATACACATGATGTCTTCTGCTTTGGCGGATTGGAGGATGTAAGGTAGTCCACATTCAATGCAACCAAACCACCGTAAATCATAATTCGTGAACTTCCGTTGATTTACGTAGAGCTTTGTAAGGTGATGAGAGGTAGAATTATTCGATGATACTTTCTAAACGCTTTATAAAGCATCCTAAATATTCCGTCACCTCTTTCTTATTCGAATAATCTAGCATGGACGTTGTAACCATTTACACTGAGAAACACGTTATTCTTTTCCTGACCGTTCACCTGTAATCTTTGTATACGGCATATCTGTTCGCTTTATAATGATCATACTCATCATCCCTTGGACATGCGGGCGGCGGATTATCGAAATCCGGCTTTGGAGGAAAAACGATGAGTTATTACCCGTGAAAATATGGTTCACGCATATAGTTGAGTGGAACTCTCTCATCAAGGGATCATTCACAAAGATAGAAGTAATGTTCATTAATGACTTATACGTCGGGAGGCCGTTTCGATTTGGAGCGCGAAACGACGGTTCGAAATATTGGAACCCCAATCGGCTGACACGAACTAAAATGAAATTTAATGCGAGGACGAGATTCCCACTGTTAGGGTAGAAAGCTTTGATGCTAATTAATTATGAGATTGTACGAAATACGCTTAACCATCCAGTATGAGACTAACGGAAGTCTCTTTGTCTAGTCACCTTCAGCCTCCGCCTATGATCGAATAATCCCTCGGATATGCTCAAGTTCATCCTCATTGGTGAAGCTGAATAGACTGAAAGAGAAAAGCATCATTTGAAATAAAATATCTCAACGGCCACCCATTATGCTTATTTTCTTTCATGGATTATTTTAACACGATAATAAATTTCACTACACTCAGTGATGACATTGTACCGTCGGAAGGATCGATATTCACTTCAGAAGTAAAAACAAGTTTTACTGTGTATGAGACAGAAGTCATATTCCCAAAGGTTTCAGTTCATTCAGTTTGTTCACACAGTTTTCAATTTAATATTGCTATCAATTTTACTGCCGAACATCTCAGGTCCAGTTGGACTACTTTTTTCCTATCAGCGAAACTTCTGAGATCAGTGGTTTCCTCTCTAGAAATGATTTTCTCAGGTAAACCATGCCTTGGTTGAGTTGGTTTGCAGCTTTTAGTCTAAAAGCCTCGGTGAAATCGGTCAACTTCTGTGACTGACAGGCCTTTGCGCGATTGTTAAAATGAGCATAAATAAAAGAAAATTAGTCATGGTCTGCCCAGGCGATTTGACATTCACCAAGGTGGATTATTCCTTTAAATCCAATCGTGTCATTGGCACTTAGGTGTTTCGTGATCCGCGATCAAAGGATAAGTGGTTCGACAAGACAGATTGCTGTTCCGCTATTCATCGTTGATAAATTGCTCGATGTACCTACGTCTAAATGGCCTATTTCGCGGATAGTTATGAATGAACGAAAACTACGGATACATAATAAGTACCCTAACAGACACGCAGATTGTGAGATATTTCAAATTTATTACTTCCAATAGTCATTCTATTTGACAGAGTAATTAGTTAGAGATAATTGTTACATGAGTCAGTTGATGGCACGTGAAGTGTGAGAAGTGTACAAATAATTTGGAGTTTGATCAGCTAGTGCTCAATCTTTTTAGCTCCATTCAATATGGAACAACACACGGCAATAGCGAACAGAAATGGTTTAATGACTTTTCCATGTTTGTCGTTTTTCGTGTTTCGCAGTTAGCCAACTGGGCAATCAAGATAAGCCTGGAAGAAACAGATCGGCAACAAGAGCAGAAATAAATTAACTGATCAAGGTAGGACAGTTGTAGCCCAAGCGATGGGAAATCGGTGAAAATGTGACCAACATGGATGCAGTAGGCTCAGCCTGCCCGAGAGCCAGATTGGAGCAGCTAAGTTAGTGTCAGTCCGCTAGAGGTATAAAAATTGAACGTTTGCCGTGCGTGAAACTCAATAAGGCATTCATGCAATGTTGCGGAAAATACTGAACAAGTTTTGTACCAATCAAAGAACCAGCCAAAGGGAGAGCGCTCACTCTGGACAAACTGGGATATACCTAAACATTCGCAGCGTGATCAATCAAGCCCAGAGACGCGCAGAAAGGCTAGCCTAGAAAACTTTAAGGTCAGACAAACTGTTATTAAGTGATCGATGATGAGCACTTGGGACGATTATGATTGTTGTCTCAAACAAACCCCATGAACATGCGTACGTAGACATGTGCGTGTGTAGGCGGACGTGTGATTGTCCGCGCATATATGTTTGTGCGGCGGAGCGTGAATGTGCATCAGCAGAAGAATCCAGCATATAAATCCTGTGGTGACTCCGGATGTTGTATTCCAACCGGCAATCGTTTACTCGCAATGTGACAAAAATTGTTGGTGATCTAGTTGGGTTGCGGTTTGACTCTGATGATGCGCTTCAGCTCGCAAATGTTGACAGTTGTGTATTCAAGTGGAGCGTAGAATCGAAATAAGACCTGTTAGTCAGCAGGAATGAGGAGCACCTTGCTAGGTCTTCATTAGGTAGGAAAAACGAACTCGAGTAAAATACTCACAGTGATTCACCACTTTTTAGGCAGTGCAGCTGCAGACGACACTTCTATTTTGTTTTATTCAGACCTGAACGCCAGCGCCGGCTGAGACATAGGTAAGTATTCTTCCTGTTCCTAGTGTCTCGTGCCACATTTTGGTAGCCTAATGAAACAGGGTAGGAGCCACAAATCGTAGAATCAACAGACCACTGGGATATCATCCTGTGATCCAAAAGTAACGAATCAAGACACTAACCTTAGGAATTAAGGAAAATGTGGTGAAATGTCGAGCAACTAAATGCAGAGTATTGCGCTTGACGAGATAAAATTTGAATACTGCTGGATTTTTATGGCTCCAAAGGAAATCATGACTTCCAATTTTAATCTATCACCAAGTTGCTTGCTGGTGTTTGATTTAAACTGCTTTTCGTCTACGCGTCTTGGCCTCTGACCTATTCTTCGGTCTTGTGAAGGACTTCGATCGACCAAGAGATATCCGAGGGCGATTGGCCAGTTAGGTTCAAACAGAACGCTATTATAACATCTGGCCGTCACGTTTATTCCATTTGCACAAAATGAGACATCGGCGTGGACCCCGGCGCTCAAAATTGTGATTGTGTCAATAAGATGCGAAAAAATTCGTATCTTAGTCGAATGTCTTACAACTGACAACTTTGTCTTTCAGCCTGGAAAGTATTTACATCGGATGTAATTGTGTTGCTTTTAAAAGCAGATCTGACTGACTAAGTCAATAAGTATTCTCGTTAGGAATAGTTTGTTATTTTTTAACTAGTTCAGATTCGTCCACTACAAGATTCACTGTTAACTAAGGCGATTGCATTTCACACGGGACTAAAACTTAGCCTAAAAGATGGCTTGCAAAATACAAATCACCATGGGTCAATAAGTGAAACTACTTTTGGGATACTGTTGTGCGTCTCTTTTAACTTCGCTCCACTTCCTAAATGTTCGCGAACTTCGGTATCCGACTGAAGACGTGGAAGTATGTTATCTGTTGGGCTGTACAGTTGAGGATTACTCTGTGATATCATGGGTCGTCCTCTTATCCGAGCCAACGAAAGAAGCCGTGATTGATTATCCTGACGTTCTCGGGCGAATACTGAAAGGCATGGAAAATAAAACGTACGGAAATACTTCGCTTCCCTTAAAACAATTGGGAATGATATGAATCCTTTGACAAAAGCTTGGATGAACCAGAGGTAACTATCTATGCCATAATACCAGGCCTTTAAAGAAGGTTTAGAATTCCCCATGGGAAACTGTTTAGGAGCAACTGACTAAATGTATTCGGGGCCCGAATTCCGAATATGAGGGTTTATCGGATAATCATTGCAGAAAATGAGAAATTCAGGTAGAAGTGACTATGTAGGATAGAAGAATGAGCAATAGCAATATCACTGACATGAAGCCGACTGAGGCTTTCGTCGTTAAAGGATAAGCGGTACGTTGGCTGTTAACAAAAGTAGTGCACTCTATATCCTGAGGGTACTACAGCTAAGTGGATAAAGGTTAGCAATGTACACTCTCTTCTAGTTATAAACGAACCGCCTGAATATCGGTGGAACAAGTTTTTAAAAGTGAATACTTGAATCCTACAGAAGAAAATCAGTGTACAAAATTTACCCAATATAATACTCGATTGCGCACACTGGTCCCGATAACATGTTATGGAATCCCTGAGTAATTCTAGTTAGAGTGCTTTTCGCACTATGAAATAAGTAGAATACAGAGAAAGTTAATGAAATGAACACATCCGGTAATGAAGATCTGTATGAGCCTTGCCAATAACTGTGGTTCATATGGTGATCGTTGATAGAGATACAACGTTGACGATTCCTTTTTCACTTCAATTATTCGGCAAAATTTTTAATGACCATGAGTTAACTAAACAAAGCTCAGAATTTGCTTATTCGCTCCTACAGACGGGATAACTGGAATATAGTAAAGCTATCTATTATTGGGAACTATAGAGCAGACTTCGTAAGTCAGTTTGGTTTACCAGTTCTCGGGGTAAATTTTATTTTTAATCGGGACAGGTGTTGGAATTCGTCTAATTGCCATCATGTGTCTATCATCAAACTGTACGGAAGTGAGTTCATACTAATGGTTACATGATGTTAGAACGAAAACCAAGACAGGTCGTCTTAAAACAGTGTATATATCGGGGACGACATGTAGATGCGATAAAAAATTCAGTTTTTGTCTCTCAGGTAGTAATCATGTTAAACTCGCTGTAATGTCACAATATCGGCTTCCACGGTATCTTAATAGGCCAGTTACATCAGATACTGGTCAAAATCAGTGGTGCTTATCTGTATGAAACCGAAACATCCATCGCTTTCGGGTGGTCTGTGAACACTTAGGTTGCTGAAAAAGATTTTAAATTGAAAGCTGCTTCCATCCCACTGGAGGACAACAAACTTGGCATCTCTATGGTTTACCATTCCTATTTCTCCAGGAAAGGCGACAGAAGCCTGCCTATTTTTTCGAAAATTTAGTCAACATTTCAGTTCATTCTTCGGATGTTTGCATGAACTCCATTTTTCCTACATTGCACATGACACAGATTTGCCACTAGCTAGAAATTTTTAGGAGTGAACGCCCGGTTTGTAAGAACTGACCAGATGATTAAAAAGGAAAGGACATTCAGAATGTCCACCTTGTCAGCCAGACAATAAATGGATTTTGTAAAGGACAAGCTCAATTTACATTTCTACAAGACAATATGAAGACATTTTGGTCCGTAAATTTTCTCTTACTCAATAGATGGCAACATTTTTCTGGATACAGCCAGAGTATCGTCTGTGGCGTCGCTGCCTATAATGATGGTATTATTTTTGCGAAATTTGAGGAGATATCTAAGTGTACAGATGGATAAAAATTAGGCTGATAGAACACACCACGGACTATCAATAAGAATATACATGAGAACTGATTTAATGTTTAATCATGTTTTCATTACAGCTTTCACAACTACTAAACGTTCATTAACGTGCTCTGGTTACGGTTAGTAACTCAATACGACCAACACAAAAAAAGAAAAACGAAAAGGAGAAATAACGAATGATCGACTACAAAATAGTAATTTGGGCAACTAAACAGAAGTATTTCGAATGTAAGAATGACACTGAATGCAGCATTCAGCCCTGTCACATGTTGGTTCCAACCAACGTGCGGGTAGATCCAGTGGACCCCAACCCGGTAGTGTAGTTCCGCCTATACAAAAACCAGTTTACTGGCTAAGGCTTTCATAATCTTTTGCTGTGATCAACTGACCACGTCATTCTCCAAACATTACCTACTTCGGAGGGCAGTAACTTAGCCTGTCTGAGCAAACGGCCGAACCAGGGAAGACGCATCCGACGAAGCAGTAGGTGCATTTGAATTAGTAAGCCAAACCAACCGTAAAGAATTAATTAAAAATGTATGTAAGTGTATGTATTATTTCTGAACTTTTGTGTTGTGGAAACCGATTACAAATGACACAAAGTTAGCTTTTTTTGGTTTTATAATTATATCCGTGACTAGTCTAATTGGACAGCAACATTGTGTCCACAACCTAGAGTTCTAGTGTTTGAATAGGCTCCACCAATGCTTTTTTAACTTTAGCCTGTTCCAGCCGATAAGCTGATGGAAAATTCTACACTGGATTTATTTTAAAACCCTTTATGAGAGCTTATGTCCACACTCCGTCAGGTTGATAATTGTGTTTCGTGCAAGAGAATCAACTGCTGATAGACAGTTTATCCGTTGGAAAACAAGCACGAATGTAAGCTGTAATAATGAGCATATTGATAGAGCGTAGGGTTAGGCCAACTCGCGGTAAGTAAATTCACAACAGGTCCTGACATTTAGGATAATTGAATAAGTTTTCCATACCATTATAGTCAAAATTCAGCGTGGCTTCCTTATCCGTAGATTTTACCAGCTACAGGCGCATTACCACAGAGCGTTTGCTGTTAGATCATTGCATATAGATGCAGACACAAGTGTTGCATGTCCAAACAATAGACGGAATCAACTCACGCATATGTTGTCGCCTGCATTACGTTGTTATCATGGGCTTGTCCGGATCGTTTGCTACTAATACTATTACAACTGCCGTTGCAAATTCGTTTGCTCCTACCACTGCTTATTTCACAAAAACAGTGCTGGTTCGCACTGAACTGCCTGCTGGGTTTCACTTCAAGCATCAGACATGTTGTCAAAATCTTCTATTTTGCATCACATGAACCTATTACCCACTATCAATGCTAGAAAGCAATTTTCAGAAGACCACAGCCTGAAAATACCATAAGGTCAGAAGCACGTTTGGGTTTTCCTGAATACTGTACGCACTTCCAACGCATACAATGAATCCAAGTCTCTTGAGTACATAAATTTACCAGCCAATGATCCGAAGATGATTGACTGCGAACTAATTTCTTACATTGATGGCTTCATTGTGCAAAAATAAGCTAAATTCAATTGAGTGCAATACCCCGTTTGCAGTTAGGAATCGTGTGCTAAATTGCTTTTCAATTTATGCCTCATTTGTCTGGCAATATTCCATCCGGACCCTGTTGTGCAAGTTGATTCAGTGTACTAACCTCCTCATACATTTGTCTCAATGCCACCCATGTCTCAGGTACTGCATAACTGCAAACGCACCTACCGTTCCATTCTCTTCATAATCTTACGAAATACTGTACACTCCTGAAGTTTACGTCACCGCATTGTATTTACGGATATTTCACAAATTCCGTGCCTAAAGAAGTTTCCGAATGAATCGCAGTAGCGAATATGTCAAGATGTAGTCATTAGTAGAACCCAATCCTACGGGACGTTCGGAATCACGCTCAAAAATTCTTCATGCTATCTTTGCATGAAAGACAAAATATCCTGACAAATAAAATCCCACACATCTGGACCGCGAAGAAGCGAGCGATTTTAAATAGACCATAATCGTGCTGTGAAAACAGAGGAGAAGTTCAAGGTATCTTGAACGATGCCTTTTAAGGGATAACATGCAATTAAATATTTCCAGTATTAATTACTGAGGTTCTCGGCTCAACCGAGTGAGACAGAGTAAACCTTTACTGTGGTCACATAAAAGCACAAAGAAACTAATTACTGATGATCGCCTGGCATGTGGGAATAACGCTAAGTAATTATTGTCTAGAATATTCGCTCCACTGATGGTGATTTATTCGATTCGCTGTTGATGATGAGTGCTTTAAGTTACCATGTTGTTCATCTAGTCACCCAGAATCCAGCGAACAAGTTCCCTCGATTCACCTCAACAGATAGCTATATGATGTGGAAGTGAAGTAGGAGGAAAATCCTTGATCTTATACCTCAGCATGAACGTGCACAGACGATCACTTTGCTTACTTGCGGCACAGACTCCACAATGAAATCCGAGGCTCAGATAGGGTTGCATCGTCTAGTGACAATCCAACGAGGTTCGGGTGAATCTGAAAAACCCGAGTGATTTAAGATCTCGTTGGGTCTCAAACACGATTGGCTCAGTTTTTAGTTGGCCAGGCAAATGAGCCAAACTGAACCGTGCTCATCGCGAGTTGAGCCCATCAGACATTCAGTTGAGGATGAGAACGTTAAGAAAATATGATGCAAACAGTAATAATTAGCTCATTATTTCTTATGGAAGTCCGATCAGTCATTTCGTTTCAGGCAATGGTGGCAAAGCCTTGGAGCATCGCTTTTAAGCTCGTATACCCTATTTTTCATTATTACAATGTGAGTAATCCCATTACTCCATTTTCCACCAGTCAGGTTTATGCGTAATGTGACTGGATTATTGGTAATGGAAGAGTAATAATAACCTTCACCTTTCTTGCATAGGTGATTGATGGATTTGAGTTGGGATGCAAGCGAGAAACTGAAAGACCATGGTATACTGAATGGGTTGGAAGTCAAACAATAATATATCTTAGTTGTTCGAAGTGTATTTTTAGACTGACCGAAGGGATGGTGAAGGGGTACTGAGCTAGGCAGTTACGCCGATGAGACTGCGGAGCACCACGTTTTCAGAGAGTGAGAGACAAATATGGCGGTCAGCTATGGCGCGAAGGTACCAAGTAAACTTAATCAAGCATACCTCAGTTAGTCACCTAATCGCTGCCGAAAACCTACTCTTAGTGAGCATCTTAAGAGCTAAGGCCGTTAAAAGTTCTGCGTGACCAGTGTTGCAGTTTAACGTGACTGACTGTGGTCACTTAACCGGACTAGGTAGTTTGTGACAAAGTTGACTCTGTGTTAAATAAATGAGGCTTTGAAGTACTGTAGTACGACGCAGACTAGAAACTGACATCCGATTGTTCCCAGGCTTTGTGTTAATTTTCTCGTGGCTTAGAAAGAATTGCTAATCAATCCTAAGGTCAGATGACCTTTACGTTCTTATTTCAGTTACAGCGCATTTAGGCTGTTATCAACAGTACCCGATACTGATTTATTTCTCATGAAGCTGAAACACAGCTTCATCTGAAAAGATAATATCCTCACACAGAATTGGCTGCGTTTTGAATAAATCAACATCCAATCACAAAAAGACACATTTTCTCCCATCTCGTTTATCACTGCAAAGCAATGCTCAAATTTAAAAGAGTGAAAGAATGGTCGGTGCAACTTGTCTTCCAGAAGCATTTGTAAAAATCTAAACTACAAGTTTCCTGGTAGAGTTCTGGGGTTCAGCTTTGCCAACATTCTTCAGTTGTCCTAGGTCTGCAGATATCTCAAGACTGCATACAGCGAGCGGAACCACTCGCCATGAGTTTGATCTTTGGTTTCTTCAGGATGCAGCTTGTCAGTCTCCTTTGTCAGGGTGCAAACATTTGAATTCAATAGTATCAGCTGTCAAACTGCGGCCGGAGGTGTTTATTCAAGCAAATCCACTTTGATATTCAACATTAGGTTCATAGCGAAGATCATCCGAAATGAAATGACTGATCGGACTTCCATAAGAAATAATGAGCTAATTATTACTGTTTGCATCATATTTTCTTAACGTTCTCATCCTCAACTGAATGTCTGATGGGCTCAACTCGCGATGAGCACGGTTCAGTTTGGCTCATTTGCCTGGCCAACTAAAAACTGAGCCAATCGTGTTTGAGACCCAACGAGATCTTAAATCACTCGGGTTTTTCAGATTCACCCGAACCTCGTTGGATTGTCACTAGACGATGCAACCCTATCTGAGCCTCGGATTTCATTGTGGAGTCTGTGCCGCAAGTAAGCAAAGTGATCGTCTGTGCACGTTCATGCTGAGGTATAAGATCAAGGATTTTCCTCCTACTTCACTTCCACATCATATAGCTATCTGTTGAGGTGAATCGAGGGAACTTGTTCGCTGGATTCTGGGTGACTAGATGAACAACATGGTAACTTAAAGCACTCATCATCAACAGCGAATCGAATAAATCACCATCAGTGGAGCGAATATTCTAGACAATAATTACTTAGCGTTATTCCCACATGCCAGGCGATCATCAGTAATTAGTTTCTTTGTGCTTTTATGTGACCACAGTAAAGGTTTACTCTGTCTCACTCGGTTGAGCCGAGAACCTCAGTAATTAATACTGGAAATATTTAATTGCATGTTATCCCTTAAAAGGCATCGTTCAAGATACCTTGAACTTCTCCTCTGTTTTCACAGCACGATTATGGTCTATTTAAAATCGCTCGCTTCTTCGCGGTCCAGATGTGTGGGATTTTATTTGTCAGGATATTTTGTCTTTCATGCAAAGATAGCATGAAGAATTTTTGAGCGTGATTCCGAACGTCCCGTAGGATTGGGTTCTACTAATGACTACATCTTGACATATTCGCTACTGCGATTCATTCGGAAACTTCTTTAGGCACGGAATTTGTGAAATATCCGTAAATACAATGCGGTGACGTAAACTTCAGGAGTGTACAGTATTTCGTAAGATTATGAAGAGAATGGAACGGTAGGTGCGTTTGCAGTTATGCAGTACCTGAGACATGGGTGGCATTGAGACAAATGTATGAGGAGGTTAGTACACTGAATCAACTTGCACAACAGGGTCCGGATGGAATATTGCCAGACAAATGAGGCATAAATTGAAAAGCAATTTAGCACACGATTCCTAACTGCAAACGGGGTATTGCACTCAATTGAATTTAGCTTATTTTTGCACAATGAAGCCATCAATGTAAGAAATTAGTTCGCAGTCAATCATCTTCGGATCATTGGCTGGTAAATTTATGTACTCAAGAGACTTGGATTCATTGTATGCGTTGGAAGTGCGTACAGTATTCAGGAAAACCCAAACGTGCTTCTGACCTTATGGTATTTTCAGGCTGTGGTCTTCTGAAAATTGCTTTCTAGCATTGATAGTGGGTAATAGGTTCATGTGATGCAAAATAGAAGATTTTGACAACATGTCTGATGCTTGAAGTGAAACCCAGCAGGCAGTTCAGTGCGAACCAGCACTGTTTTTGTGAAATAAGCAGTGGTAGGAGCAAACGAATTTGCAACGGCAGTTGTAATAGTATTAGTAGCAAACGATCCGGACAAGCCCATGATAACAACGTAATGCAGGCGACAACATATGCGTGAGTTGATTCCGTCTATTGTTTGGACATGCAACACTTGTGTCTGCATCTATATGCAATGATCTAACAGCAAACGCTCTGTGGTAATGCGCCTGTAGCTGGTAAAATCTACGGATAAGGAAGCCACGCTGAATTTTGACTATAATGGTATGGAAAACTTATTCAATTATCCTAAATGTCAGGACCTGTTGTGAATTTACTTACCGCGAGTTGGCCTAACCCTACGCTCTATCAATATGCTCATTATTACAGCTTACATTCGTGCTTGTTTTCCAACGGATAAACTGTCTATCAGCAGTTGATTCTCTTGCACGAAACACAATTATCAACCTGACGGAGTGTGGACATAAGCTCTCATAAAGGGTTTTAAAATAAATCCAGTGTAGAATTTTCCATCAGCTTATCGGCTGGAACAGGCTAAAGTTAAAAAAGCATTGGTGGAGCCTATTCAAACACTAGAACTCTAGGTTGTGGACACAATGTTGCTGTCCAATTAGACTAGTCACGGATATAATTATAAAACCAAAAAAAGCTAACTTTGTGTCATTTGTAATCGGTTTCCACAACACAAAAGTTCAGAAATAATACATACACTTACATACATTTTTAATTAATTCTTTACGGTTGGTTTGGCTTACTAATTCAAATGCACCTACTGCTTCGTCGGATGCGTCTTCCCTGGTTCGGCCGTTTGCTCAGACAGGCTAAGTTACTGCCCTCCGAAGTAGGTAATGTTTGGAGAATGACGTGGTCAGTTGATCACAGCAAAAGATTATGAAAGCCTTAGCCAGTAAACTGGTTTTTGTATAGGCGGAACTACACTACCGGGTTGGGGTCCACTGGATCTACCCGCACGTTGGTTGGAACCAACATGTGACAGGGCTGAATGCTGCATTCAGTGTCATTCTTACATTCGAAATACTTCTGTTTAGTTGCCCAAATTACTATTTTGTAGTCGATCATTCGTTATTTCTCCTTTTCGTTTTTCTTTTTTTGTGTTGGTCGTATTGAGTTACTAACCGTAACCAGAGCACGTTAATGAACGTTTAGTAGTTGTGAAAGCTGTAATGAAAACATGATTAAACATTAAATCAGTTCTCATGTATATTCTTATTGATAGTCCGTGGTGTGTTCTATCAGCCTAATTTTTATCCATCTGTACACTTAGATATCTCCTCAAATTTCGCAAAAATAATACCATCATTATAGGCAGCGACGCCACAGACGATACTCTGGCTGTATCCAGAAAAATGTTGCCATCTATTGAGTAAGAGAAAATTTACGGACCAAAATGTCTTCATATTGTCTTGTAGAAATGTAAATTGAGCTTGTCCTTTACAAAATCCATTTATTGTCTGGCTGACAAGGTGGACATTCTGAATGTCCTTTCCTTTTTAATCATCTGGTCAGTTCTTACAAACCGGGCGTTCACTCCTAAAAATTTCTAGCTAGTGGCAAATCTGTGTCATGTGCAATGTAGGAAAAATGGAGTTCATGCAAACATCCGAAGAATGAACTGAAATGTTGACTAAATTTTCGAAAAAATAGGCAGGCTTCTGTCGCCTTTCCTGGAGAAATAGGAATGGTAAACCATAGAGATGCCAAGTTTGTTGTCCTCCAGTGGGATGGAAGCAGCTTTCAATTTAAAATCTTTTTCAGCAACCTAAGTGTTCACAGACCACCCGAAAGCGATGGATGTTTCGGTTTCATACAGATAAGCACCACTGATTTTGACCAGTATCTGATGTAACTGGCCTATTAAGATACCGTGGAAGCCGATATTGTGACATTACAGCGAGTTTAACATGATTACTACCTGAGAGACAAAAACTGAATTTTTTATCGCATCTACATGTCGTCCCCGATATATACACTGTTTTAAGACGACCTGTCTTGGTTTTCGTTCTAACATCATGTAACCATTAGTATGAACTCACTTCCGTACAGTTTGATGATAGACACATGATGGCAATTAGACGAATTCCAACACCTGTCCCGATTAAAAATAAAATTTACCCCGAGAACTGGTAAACCAAACTGACTTACGAAGTCTGCTCTATAGTTCCCAATAATAGATAGCTTTACTATATTCCAGTTATCCCGTCTGTAGGAGCGAATAAGCAAATTCTGAGCTTTGTTTAGTTAACTCATGGTCATTAAAAATTTTGCCGAATAATTGAAGTGAAAAAGGAATCGTCAACGTTGTATCTCTATCAACGATCACCATATGAACCACAGTTATTGGCAAGGCTCATACAGATCTTCATTACCGGATGTGTTCATTTCATTAACTTTCTCTGTATTCTACTTATTTCATAGTGCGAAAAGCACTCTAACTAGAATTACTCAGGGATTCCATAACATGTTATCGGGACCAGTGTGCGCAATCGAGTATTATATTGGGTAAATTTTGTACACTGATTTTCTTCTGTAGGATTCAAGTATTCACTTTTAAAAACTTGTTCCACCGATATTCAGGCGGTTCGTTTATAACTAGAAGAGAGTGTACATTGCTAACCTTTATCCACTTAGCTGTAGTACCCTCAGGATATAGAGTGCACTACTTTTGTTAACAGCCAACGTACCGCTTATCCTTTAACGACGAAAGCCTCAGTCGGCTTCATGTCAGTGATATTGCTATTGCTCATTCTTCTATCCTACATAGTCACTTCTACCTGAATTTCTCATTTTCTGCAATGATTATCCGATAAACCCTCATATTCGGAATTCGGGCCCCGAATACATTTAGTCAGTTGCTCCTAAACAGTTTCCCATGGGGAATTCTAAACCTTCTTTAAAGGCCTGGTATTATGGCATAGATAGTTACCTCTGGTTCATCCAAGCTTTTGTCAAAGGATTCATATCATTCCCAATTGTTTTAAGGGAAGCGAAGTATTTCCGTACGTTTTATTTTCCATGCCTTTCAGTATTCGCCCGAGAACGTCAGGATAATCAATCACGGCTTCTTTCGTTGGCTCGGATAAGAGGACGACCCATGATATCACAGAGTAATCCTCAACTGTACAGCCCAACAGATAACATACTTCCACGTCTTCAGTCGGATACCGAAGTTCGCGAACATTTAGGAAGTGGAGCGAAGTTAAAAGAGACGCACAACAGTATCCCAAAAGTAGTTTCACTTATTGACCCATGGTGATTTGTATTTTGCAAGCCATCTTTTAGGCTAAGTTTTAGTCCCGTGTGAAATGCAATCGCCTTAGTTAACAGTGAATCTTGTAGTGGACGAATCTGAACTAGTTAAAAAATAACAAACTATTCCTAACGAGAATACTTATTGACTTAGTCAGTCAGATCTGCTTTTAAAAGCAACACAATTACATCCGATGTAAATACTTTCCAGGCTGAAAGACAAAGTTGTCAGTTGTAAGACATTCGACTAAGATACGAATTTTTTCGCATCTTATTGACACAATCACAATTTTGAGCGCCGGGGTCCACGCCGATGTCTCATTTTGTGCAAATGGAATAAACGTGACGGCCAGATGTTATAATAGCGTTCTGTTTGAACCTAACTGGCCAATCGCCCTCGGATATCTCTTGGTCGATCGAAGTCCTTCACAAGACCGAAGAATAGGTCAGAGGCCAAGACGCGTAGACGAAAAGCAGTTTAAATCAAACACCAGCAAGCAACTTGGTGATAGATTAAAATTGGAAGTCATGATTTCCTTTGGAGCCATAAAAATCCAGCAGTATTCAAATTTTATCTCGTCAAGCGCAATACTCTGCATTTAGTTGCTCGACATTTCACCACATTTTCCTTAATTCCTAAGGTTAGTGTCTTGATTCGTTACTTTTGGATCACAGGATGATATCCCAGTGGTCTGTTGATTCTACGATTTGTGGCTCCTACCCTGTTTCATTAGGCTACCAAAATGTGGCACGAGACACTAGGAACAGGAAGAATACTTACCTATGTCTCAGCCGGCGCTGGCGTTCAGGTCTGAATAAAACAAAATAGAAGTGTCGTCTGCAGCTGCACTGCCTAAAAAGTGGTGAATCACTGTGAGTATTTTACTCGAGTTCGTTTTTCCTACCTAATGAAGACCTAGCAAGGTGCTCCTCATTCCTGCTGACTAACAGGTCTTATTTCGATTCTACGCTCCACTTGAATACACAACTGTCAACATTTGCGAGCTGAAGCGCATCATCAGAGTCAAACCGCAACCCAACTAGATCACCAACAATTTTTGTCACATTGCGAGTAAACGATTGCCGGTTGGAATACAACATCCGGAGTCACCACAGGATTTATATGCTGGATTCTTCTGCTGATGCACATTCACGCTCCGCCGCACAAACATATATGCGCGGACAATCACACGTCCGCCTACACACGCACATGTCTACGTACGCATGTTCATGGGGTTTGTTTGAGACAACAATCATAATCGTCCCAAGTGCTCATCATCGATCACTTAATAACAGTTTGTCTGACCTTAAAGTTTTCTAGGCTAGCCTTTCTGCGCGTCTCTGGGCTTGATTGATCACGCTGCGAATGTTTAGGTATATCCCAGTTTGTCCAGAGTGAGCGCTCTCCCTTTGGCTGGTTCTTTGATTGGTACAAAACTTGTTCAGTATTTTCCGCAACATTGCATGAATGCCTTATTGAGTTTCACGCACGGCAAACGTTCAATTTTTATACCTCTAGCGGACTGACACTAACTTAGCTGCTCCAATCTGGCTCTCGGGCAGGCTGAGCCTACTGCATCCATGTTGGTCACATTTTCACCGATTTCCCATCGCTTGGGCTACAACTGTCCTACCTTGATCAGTTAATTTATTTCTGCTCTTGTTGCCGATCTGTTTCTTCCAGGCTTATCTTGATTGCCCAGTTGGCTAACTGCGAAACACGAAAAACGACAAACATGGAAAAGTCATTAAACCATTTCTGTTCGCTATTGCCGTGTGTTGTTCCATATTGAATGGAGCTAAAAAGATTGAGCACTAGCTGATCAAACTCCAAATTATTTGTACACTTCTCACACTTCACGTGCCATCAACTGACTCATGTAACAATTATCTCTAACTAATTACTCTGTCAAATAGAATGACTATTGGAAGTAATAAATTTGAAATATCTCACAATCTGCGTGTCTGTTAGGGTACTTATTATGTATCCGTAGTTTTCGTTCATTCATAACTATCCGCGAAATAGGCCATTTAGACGTAGGTACATCGAGCAATTTATCAACGATGAATAGCGGAACAGCAATCTGTCTTGTCGAACCACTTATCCTTTGATCGCGGATCACGAAACACCTAAGTGCCAATGACACGATTGGATTTAAAGGAATAATCCACCTTGGTGAATGTCAAATCGCCTGGGCAGACCATGACTAATTTTCTTTTATTTATGCTCATTTTAACAATCGCGCAAAGGCCTGTCAGTCACAGAAGTTGACCGATTTCACCGAGGCTTTTAGACTAAAAGCTGCAAACCAACTCAACCAAGGCATGGTTTACCTGAGAAAATCATTTCTAGAGAGGAAACCACTGATCTCAGAAGTTTCGCTGATAGGAAAAAAGTAGTCCAACTGGACCTGAGATGTTCGGCAGTAAAATTGATAGCAATATTAAATTGAAAACTGTGTGAACAAACTGAATGAACTGAAACCTTTGGGAATATGACTTCTGTCTCATACACAGTAAAACTTGTTTTTACTTCTGAAGTGAATATCGATCCTTCCGACGGTACAATGTCATCACTGAGTGTAGTGAAATTTATTATCGTGTTAAAATAATCCATGAAAGAAAATAAGCATAATGGGTGGCCGTTGAGATATTTTATTTCAAATGATGCTTTTCTCTTTCAGTCTATTCAGCTTCACCAATGAGGATGAACTTGAGCATATCCGAGGGATTATTCGATCATAGGCGGAGGCTGAAGGTGACTAGACAAAGAGACTTCCGTTAGTCTCATACTGGATGGTTAAGCGTATTTCGTACAATCTCATAATTAATTAGCATCAAAGCTTTCTACCCTAACAGTGGGAATCTCGTCCTCGCATTAAATTTCATTTTAGTTCGTGTCAGCCGATTGGGGTTCCAATATTTCGAACCGTCGTTTCGCGCTCCAAATCGAAACGGCCTCCCGACGTATAAGTCATTAATGAACATTACTTCTATCTTTGTGAATGATCCCTTGATGAGAGAGTTCCACTCAACTATATGCGTGAACCATATTTTCACGGGTAATAACTCATCGTTTTTCCTCCAAAGCCGGATTTCGATAATCCGCCGCCCGCATGTCCAAGGGATGATGAGTATGATCATTATAAAGCGAACAGATATGCCGTATACAAAGATTACAGGTGAACGGTCAGGAAAAGAATAACGTGTTTCTCAGTGTAAATGGTTACAACGTCCATGCTAGATTATTCGAATAAGAAAGAGGTGACGGAATATTTAGGATGCTTTATAAAGCGTTTAGAAAGTATCATCGAATAATTCTACCTCTCATCACCTTACAAAGCTCTACGTAAATCAACGGAAGTTCACGAATTATGATTTACGGTGGTTTGGTTGCATTGAATGTGGACTACCTTACATCCTCCAATCCGCCAAAGCAGAAGACATCATGTGTATGAAATATTCATTATTCGTACAACATAATGACCTAAACCGTACTGGTCCCGGTACAGTCGAAATGGTTATGAGCCTGACCGACTGGCATATGAGTAGGTATACAAATCAGCTTTCTGCTCCCTGGCGTCCGTAGGATGTTGATAGTCTTATCACTCATAATTCCGTTTACCCTGGTCTGTAGCTCCATTTTGATTTACGAATCTTATCGCTCATAATGATGCCTCGTGAATGAACATAAGCCACTTACATTAACGAACTCTTCAAAGCGATTTCATAATTGCTGACATTCCAACTTTTTAGTGGCCGTCTGGTGATTGTGAACACAAAAAGAATAGTCCTTCTTGTGATATATAATAAGCCACCAACGACAAATTTCAGTGTTTTCAAACCTCATATGATACGGACCTCAGGATGCCTATACTCGATTATTTTCTCCGAACATGTTCGTTTAAATCACAGAAGAACCTTGCTCGAACTCCTCTGTCCCCATCCTTATTTGGATCGGATCGTTCGTCCACCATCAGTCCGCTGACGGTGGATCATCGATCAAGGTTGGAAAAGCAGAACGCAAAATCACCCATTTGGTTCCCGATGCAAATCACTACACTCCGTCAAGCGGATCACCACACAAAGGACAAAACATCAGAGACCCTACCTCAAGTGCTGCCAAGGTAAGTTATTTAGATCGTGTTTCGGAGTTGTCTCATCTTGTAGGCAGTTAACCAGCTGCCGAATTATTTTTATTATGGTTACCTAGCATTTCTTGCTACTGAGGCTGTCTTTCAAAATGATATTCTCGAGACTGAAATTTTGATGCTCATCACCAGCAAATGGATTTGCAACTAATACCCTGGCAGTGTCCAAAGATCTTTTTTCACTTATTAGTTCGGAACTAATTCAAATGGACAAACAATGGTTTCTGTAGGTTTTCGTGGCAACTCCCAGCAGTACTTCTTGCGATAACGTGCATATCCTATTATACTCCTTTGCTCCCTGGCAAGCACTCATTCAGCAACAAATCCCCGTTGACATAGACAATATCCAGATTAAATGCGATTCCTTAAATCATCTTAAACGGGGCAATCCCCGCATTCGATGCACCCCGGTATACCTCTTTTTAAATCCAAAGGTAATACTTTGCAGTTAGCAAATTTCCCTTTGAAGCTTGTTCATGCAAAGACGGAAATAGTTATAAGTATAATGTGAATGACAGTTTCTGAAGGGACTTGCAATTCGCCGATGTCCCAGTTACTCGAAGCAAGTGTACACAGTGTACATGGTCCTTTAGATTCTGAGACATTGTTCATAAAATCACTCGTTTGTATGTTAGCCACTTTCACAGCTGGCCGCTCGTAAGCTAACCAATAGCTTTGTACAATGCTGCTTGTTTTTTTATTTAGGCAACAGTTCGATGTTTCCGGGCTGGATACCAAACCCGACATATTGATTGTTTTTGCGATTCTCTGTCAACTCAAGTTTTAGTATCACGATTGCCCTCCCTCCTGCCCCATTGCAGGTGATTTTCCATGGTATGAGGCATGGCAGTTACAGGGTGTACAATTACGAGGCATGTATCAAGGAAAAGTTAAATGTGGCCACGGTCAAGAGCGGTTACCTTATAATTTTTGTTTAGAAATCCGTGACCATTAGACCAGCATTATCTAGCTCTATGATACTCCACTCACAATCTGTCATTCAAGGTTCGCGTTTCGGTTTGGGTGCGACTTACTTGTGTTACTGGTATATCCTTAATAGGATATAATATTCGGACAGTGTTTATATGGTTCCAGCTGGTGAGCCGGGATTTACTCCTGCTTAATTAAAAGTCTGTAGTATTATAGATTTGCATCGCTTGAATCACTGGTGGAACTTAATCGTAAATCAATGGTCTATCGTCTGCGCAAAGCGGGCTGTTCTGAATCAGTATCGTGACAGATTCCCATTTTTTTAATTTTTGAGTGAAAGTTTTTTGTTTTTTCTTCCGGTTTACATAATTTCATCTACCGTTGGTTGTACGTTTACGTTCAGACATTTGCACATTGCTAGCGAAGTGAACTGTTGTTTCAACCTACTTCATTCTTGAAGAACGACACAACGAAACTCAGAAAACGACGAAACCGCCATAAGCAAAAACACACCGAATAGTACAGCCGTGCTGAACAGAGAAGCGATTGACGGGTCAGGTGATTTGCATGTGAAGTTAAGGACGGCAAATCGACACAAACTGTTAGGCGATCGGTCGAAAATGGATAGACGAATCCATCAGCAAGCTCCAGTGGGTTCCTGTGGCCAACTGGAGTTTAACAACAACCCCAGTAATGTTCTGAGTTTGCAGCTACGCGTCCAACAACTGGAAAAACAATTGCAAATGGTAAGTGGGATTGGAAGGCCATAAATTGAATGGGGTACGTTAGTTCCAGTATAACTATCTTCTTGAAGTGTTGTACGTTGTTCTTAATGACATTGGGGAGAGATTGAAAGGTTTAATCAACCAGAAAGTATAATTTGATGTTAAGATGAAGTAAGACTAATTGTACTACTTGATTTTCATCTAGTTTTCTTGAAGAAGTTCGTGCGGAACATTGCAGTGATACTGATTGGAAAAAAATACTGTCACCATGCGCTCTCTCTAGAAGGAGTGGCATTATGATCGAGCGTATTCACTTCTTAGCTCTTGGGAGCAGTCTTCAGTGGCAGAATCAAAATCAGGAGCGGGACAGATTATTCAAGTGTCGACTGGGATATCCGCCGCTTAATAGTACGCTCTAGGAATAGGTGTAGGTGTGACCATCTTATGTAAATCGGTAAAATCCTACTCTGTTCACGTACATCAACATGTTTATCAAACAGAATTAGTTTTAACACAATTTTCAAGCCAACATTTTTCTTTCCACTCAGTTCTGCGGAAATCTTAACAACATTTTTGAGAGCTTCTTTCTAATTAACGTTTGACGCTCCAGCAATCTTTGTAGTGAAACGCCAAAGTTGTTCGTCATTTACTTATGCTTTGAACTTTTCTACTCCTCCAAGGAATATGTCAGTTTAGGTCTGTGCGGGTTAACTAACGACGTTCCGCTCACATAAGCTGTGAAAACCGTCTTCTTACCCATTCAGAACGAATTAAATCCAATGAATATTCGACCCACTGGTTCTCCATCTTACAAATCTTGGTCATCTTTGGTCCTTTGGTTACGTTTTTTCGAACCGCCAGCTGAACACCCGTGTGTAAATGAATATTGTTTACCAAGTAGAAGACTCAATCGTATTATATTCGTTGCATTTGCTCTTGCTTGCCATGATACTCGTCCCCGAATCCAACACTTCTGACGTTCGTCGTAGACGGAGCAAGGGTTTCGTTTTTCTTGTAATCGATTGCACGTAGGTCACAGGTATTTTTCGAATTGCTACTTGACTCCTAACTTACAATCTAATAACACCTACTTCCAAGAATATTCTTTCCCTTTTTATATCACACTCATTGCCAAACTGTATGACCTTCGAAGTCTCACTATCATTTAGGACCAGGAAGCTATTTTTCTTCACTTCTGTTCAGTCTTCGCAGCCAAGACACTTGCACCAACGTGCTCTGATCCATGTTGCTATCTCAAAAGGAAAATACAAGAGGATAAGTAATGGAAGATCAGCTGCAAGGTAATAGATTCAAGAACTATATGCTGAACATGTGCCAGCGCCCTACCACCTCCACAACATTTAGATTTGGTCAACGCAACCTCTGCCGGGTCGGAAACCAACTAAATTCTCACGCATACATGTCCCGCGGAAACTGGATAATTGGCAGAGAATGAAGTCGGCGAGAAGTTCAGATGCTTCTCTTGCTAAAATGATTCCTTTGTGGTTTACATAAGAGGGTATATCACATTTCCTCTAAATCGATATGGTAACTTACTCATACCAATCCTCAGGGATCTGTTGCATTGCCCAAACTTGTTCCAGGAGTTTTGTTACCTTCGACGTTGATACTTCCTCACTGTCGCCTGAAAAGGACGAAGACGGCTGGTCCAATGCAACAGCCCAATAACATTTAGGAAAATACCTCCCGAAGGACGTCCACTTCTGACGGAGGACTTGAATCTACCTGAAGCGGTCCCACGAAAATATAATATGGAGCCCCCATGCTGACTTTGAAATCCTCCGTCTAGCGATCGATACGACAACACTGTGAATAAGTCAGCTAGTTGTCGAAAGCCCTGATCATATCGCTGTCACCCAGTTTTCATGGATCAGCCCTCTTAACCAGTTATTGAAAATGATTCCTATCACCGAAAGCCTCAGACGCCTCCAATCCCCCATATATCCTTATCAGCAACTGCTTGCAATGGGGGCTTCCTAAATCCTCCAATTCTGTTTCGGCAACTGGACATTTAGTGGCGGCTATCGCCGCGTTGAAAACTCCAATTGGTACTGTTACCGGCAGATATTGTCCAGAGAGACGTGCGCAGATCGTGTGGTTTCCTTGTTGATGTGGTTACAGATGTGGCTCTAAAAAGGCACGCTCATGTTAAAGCATAACCGGAGTCCACAGGTATGGACCAGAATGGTCGAAAATCGCTGAGTGATTCACATCGCTAACGACTAATGGCATTGTGTTCAATCTGTGTGCAATGCGGTGATGACGAAAAAGGCCTGTTATGAGGCGCTCGCTGCCATCGGTTCGATTGACTGGCAAAAATGAGCCACCTCGTCCTGTTGTCTCCATTAAACTGTCAGCTTACGCATTTAAATCGCTAACAATCACGAAAATGTCTGTGAAATGCTAAATGTAGGTTAGTGGAGGTGAATCTCGGCAAAGTCGCATTTGGTTTCAGATCTGCAAACGATTGGCGTTTACTGATACGATGAACAAACAACGAAATTTCACTTGATTGCCACTAACACGTACATAACTGCACAACAGGAAAGCACACAAATGACTGTTGACTGGAATCCTGCCTAACAATTCATTTTTGGCTCACGCAGGC
>LUCM01002678.1:3444-18776 GCA_008360955.1 Fasciolopsis buskii | reverse complement strand
GCAAGTCTTTCTTCGTTGCTCCCTCCCCTTGCGGCTTGAGCAGAGGTCGTTTGAGTGTACCGACGAGGTTCTCCGACTGACCGTTTGACCGAGGATGGTTTGGAGGCGAGCGCGTGTGCTGTTGGGACTTCTGAGCGGGTTTGCAGAAGGTGTCTATCGGCAATTTGCTGAGGCCCAATTCATCCAGCCAGTCAGCGCCAATCAGGTTGATATCACAGTTTGCCACATAGCACAGCGTCGATATCAGTTTGTCGTTGTAGTTGACCGCACACTGGAGCTGTCTCGCTAAATGCAAAGCACCGCCACAGGCAGTCGTAGCCGTGATTGAAGAGGGTTGGATAGGCGGCTTACCAATGTCATGCCAAGTTGATTTGGATATGACTGATATGTCTGACTCAGTATCCAGTTGAAAGCAGACTGGATGGTTGTTTATGTTGATTGTGACAAACCTTCTGCGGTCGGCAGCGTTTAATCGACAGGCAGCCACAAGGCCTAATGAGTGAACGCTCGCGCGGTCGTTAGCTGACTTTGGCTTGCCTGGGCTGAAACGAGCTGCACTTTCAACGTGTTCCAGGTTTGGGTTGGTTCTGAGCCGGACCTTTTTCTTGTAGGGTAAGAATTATGTAAAACAGTTAAGCAGTTCCTTGGATATTTTTATCTTATTGGTGGTCATGTATTGGATTAGGTGTCCTCGCGTATAGACTCGATTAAAATTTATCAACTTGTGATATCTGTGTTACCGATCCGATGTCTAATTATCGACCAAAGTGGAGTTTACGTGGCAGCAGTGAGATCGATTGTGCCATGAGGTTCACAAACGTAGCCAATGAAGACGAGATGTGCCGAGATCGTGGTTGTCCAAACACATCTTTCTTCTGACGCGCTTGCTGAATATATATATATATATATAGTTTCTAAGTATTGATTTACTTTCGTATTTCCTGGTTTATTTTTTTTTAACGACCCCTGTTGTTCGTACAGAAAACTCTGGATTTCAAATTGTCGGATGTATTATCAACGGCCTGTGGAAGGTGTAAGTTCTGTTTCTTCTATTTTCTAACATCCTTCCCCGTGGTGAAACGTGTCTTTTGAATCATACTGATGTGGTAGCACTCTGGTCCCTTCCCCACCGGATGCTGCGAAGCTTTTCGCTCTCGATTCACTTTGGTATCTAATCGATTTTGACTGTTAGTTGGTTTTCCCCTCACCGATTAAAATAGGTAGCGGCCCGTGAAACCGAAGTAAAATATTACTACACTTGATTTTAGGTCTTTGAGCAGATACTAAAATGTCCTTGATATCGATAGGCGGACGTAACTAGATTTGTAGCCAGGGTATCCACCAGATAAGTTCTGTCTCAACAATAGTATTTTCTGTTTCATCTCTATTTTTTGTCGAATGCTCCTAAGCATTCGAAGGCGAATGCTGCCTACTGCACTCACGAACAAATGGCAGCTTTGGCCCGAAACCATATACGATGTCAATTGGTCATGTGTTGTAAAAAATCGACCACTAACGGCAAATCACCGTTCACTACCAGCCGTGGTGTGATTTGACTCTTTTTACGTCGATGACAAATGCCACCTACATTGGACCATCACCCATATTTCTTAGCAAGGGGGAACTAATTGTATGCATAGTTCTAATTGTGAGAAAAGCGGAAGCGCAACATGGCCATTCTCAGAGAGTATATGATGCAGAGTATCTAACAAATAACTTTTGATTAATATATCTAAATCCCCAGTTTAAGATCCCATTACCACTGGTTCAATTTGTTCATACGCAGCTTCGCTGTTTTGTTAAACCTGGTCTTTTATTTCAAGTTTTCTACTCTCCAGTTTAGGACAATAAGGTATGACCCGTCTCTTCAATCTAACTGTTTTTCAGGATTTAATCAAATTTAGTTACATTAGATCCCATGAACGAATACCGACAAAGAAGGAACAAGCCATGTTCTCACGTTTGTTGGTATTTGTTAATCAACAGACAATATAGCCTTTCTTGGAATTTTTGCACGGGAGTATGTTCTTCGGGATTTCAGTTACAAAGCTTCCTCGCCCCGTTAATTTCTTAGCCCCAACGGATTTACTGAATATGATGAAATTTAACTGAAAAATTTAGGTTAAGTTCCATATTTTGGATTAGCACGGACTAACATTAATGTCCGATGCGGCTTCTGCCCTAGGGCAAATGACGGCAACAGCAGCCAACCAGGAATTCTCACGGTTATTTGATGTACAGGCCTATTTTCAAGCCTACCATGGAATTAGATGCCGTCTGTTGGAATCAGAAAGAACATTGCCTTTCTAACTACAGTTTGCTGCGGTGATCTGTCCACTCCGTACTCTCGGCAGCAGCCCAATAGGGATGAAAAAATTCTGACTGGCTAACCTTGGTGTGTTTCACTTCGTTCATGCCTAAAGTGACAGTCACAAAGAGATTGCATCGTGATGTAGTGCGACTGTTTGCTGCCTTCATCCCCCAACGGGTTGCACAGCATGTTTTATCTCAAGTCGAACATTTGACTGTACCTGAAAAGTCAATGAATAGAAGCATCCAGGTTGGGAGTGGATTTGAGCTGGCGGCTCAATCAAGAAATGGAGTTGGAGAATAATTGACCCAAGTAGATGGGCTCCCACTCAGCCACCTCGCCGCCTTGCGGACCGGTTCTCGTATGAGCCAAAAGCTTTTGTTGGGAACCGTAGTCGTTCTCCTGCTTAGTGGTTGAGCTTCCTTGGGAAAAACTCAATGAATAACAAACACTGAATTCCATACTGCATCATTCATCGGGCAGGATAGTCAGGACTGCGCTGCCCATTGCATTTATATATATATATATATATATATATATATATATATATATATATATATATATATGATCATTCCCGTTGATGGCAGGTTAAGTTGCTCCCTGCCGATTGAGGTTCACTCTCATAGGTTGGATATTGACCCTGAAACGTTTTTCCCTCCTTGTTAACGCCGTCATTCATGTGCATTTTCCCCATTGTTTGTCTTAGATGTGCAGAACCACGAAGTAGAAGTGCGCAGTGCCTGCATTGTCCGTCCCACCAACTTGTCTCAGCCATCAGAACCATGCCCACTTAAGGAGAAGTCATTTGAGCCGACAGAACATCATTTGATACTTGGGTGTTTGTTGAATGGAGCATTGGTCCGAGAACTGCATTCCATACTTGAATGGAGCCTTGAACGGTGTGTACATGCATCCGAAGATGACGAACGCGATAACAAAGAAGCTCAATCGTGTATCCTTATCATTCGCGTTTATCCGTTAACTATTATGGGTCTGATGAGCCGATTACGCCAAACAATGAAACCAAGAGACATCCGCATCTTGTCATCTGCATCGGCAACTCGTATCGCCCGGTGCTTACAAGAACAGGGATATTTTCCATCAGATATTGGACTATCCTTTGAATTTGATGAAATACCTTGCTCTCAGGCGCACGGAAAACAAAAAACCAACGGGAATAGCGATGAGTGTGGTTGGTTTTATACCTCTTCGTACTCTGTTGAAGATCTCAGCGATGAACATTCTTCATCCGAAGACAATATTGGCGAACAGATTATGGCAGCTTCCTCGGATTTTGATGAAACTCATGCCTTACAAGTATGTCTGATGATACCCTCAGCATATACTACGTCTGCATAGTTTCCCCCGTGTCCGTTATCTAACTGAAAAAGCAATTGGTTTATTATTCTGAGTATACTGTATCATTGTTTGTCCCACCTAAATCCATTTATATAGTTGCTTCTGATCTTGTTTTCCCAGTAGCTGACTTTACCACTATTCCTGAGCGGTATTCCACACAACCTGAAGCGATTAACTGTTCTCCCCCCATACAGCACTAGACCACATAAGCGTATTTTTATCAATAGAGTTCTGTCACTTTTCTGCCTCACTGTTTTTTGTCCTGTCTTGCTGCAGATCAAAAGAATGCTTGGTTTTTACGAAGCGCTTGATCTCCGTCATCTAGTTGATGAAGATCCAAATAACGTATTGCTGCCCAAACCTACAATAGCTCCAAATGAAAAGACTCTGTTTTCTCGCAGTTGCATCTCCCTGGATCGTCGCCGACATCGTCAAAAGACTGGAAAACCTGCGAACTCATTGCCGTCCGACACATATGCTCCAATGTTGATCGAGTTACTCAGCTTATCTCATGATTATGAGACTGGTCGCATTATCCAGCTGTGGCCCATCTTGAAACCTTTGGAACTCGTTTTTGCGGAGTTCAAATATGGTGTAGATCAGCCAGTGCGCGAAGGTTCATCTACGCGCTACAGTCAGGGTTTGTTGGTCTGTCTGGGCAACGTCGATCCACCGCCTGTGGACGCAGAGACATCCGCTTCGGACAAAACGAGTAAACCGGTGGGTGGACTGCTTGTTTTCGGGTAGGTTTGATCTAACTAACGTGTTCGTAGCCAGTCGTTGTTTTAATCTGTTATCTCCCTTACTTTGCTGAATATTGTGATTTGCCGGGTTAAGTTTAGTCTGGCCTCTGTGAGCCTCAAGCATGTGGGCACCTTGCTCTATTCTCAATTCATCTGTAGGTGAGAAACGAAGCACATGACCAATCTGATCTGCATAGGACTTTATCACTTGCGATTTTTCACCAAACCTTGAAGGAAACCATCGAAGACTGTGGCCTGAACTTCATTTATTTATTTTTTGTAGCCGCGATATAATGGGAAGTATACAATTTGGCTGCGAAAAGTGCTCGACTTTCTCATGTTTGGCCTAGGCACCATGCCCACTAATCTTCTTCGGGATGCTGTGACACTAACGTCTTGATTATGATGACGGATTTGGGAATAGACTGAGGAAGATTACAGTCCTCAACTGCACAGATTAACGTGTAGCTTGGACTCCTAGTATCAGCTATATTTTCATCGCTCACGTTCCTATTCTTGGCTAAAGAATCCTTTTTACTAAGAGAAAAGGGATTCTTGGGGCATAATTACTTAGGTGACAAAAACCTGTAGTCAACCCTTATTGGTGAGGTGCACATTACTTCGTTCCCATGGGCCTTTTATGTGCATGAATTTGTTATGCTGCTTACAATTATCATGGGTACGCACAGTTCACCAACTTATTTGCGTATTTTAATAACACACGGTGCTTGGAGGTCGTCCACCATTAAATCCGGACCGGATCTGGTTAAACTCGCCGGAGAATGCACAGCGGTAGCAAACTCTGTTGTCGTCATGGGTCTGATTGCAAACAGATTGTTCCGAAGCAAGGTCACATAAACGCATGGCACTTGATCCGCCTGAAAAATGAAGTCAAGCGAACGGGAACAACTGTATTCGACGATTTACCAAAGGCAAATGTCCTTTGAGCATTCTAGGCCATTGTTCAATTCGTCCGTTGCATTCCCACTGTCATCCATGATATCAGTCGTAGTAACCAAGTTAATCAAAATGAAATCGAGATGCTCGTAACTTCCACTAGTAATCTTACCGTGTAGCAATATGAAAAATTGCACCGAACTGGACTGAATCGCGATAGACAAAACTGGAAATGTTTGGACTTGCGGTCAAGAGGTATGTCCATAACACCATGCATGCATGAACGACATAAACGAAAAGAACGCTAAATCTGCAATCTCATAAGATGAAGGACTTAATAGGTTTTAAATTTTGTGTTGGTGGTAGCTCAGTTTGGCAATTTTTCATGGGGTTTTGGTCCCGGGGCTTGGCGTTCAGGTCACAAACGTTTGATCACCAGGCTGGGTGACATCGTCAGTGCAAGCACCGTTGTTGCTTTCTCCTTGTATAAGGTATTTGTTGCCTTTAATCGTGACCTTGTTGCTATTCGTCTGTTTTGCATTTGATCTGCGTTGGTTTCACCTTTGACCTTAGAAGATTGACATACGGTCTGAGAAAATTTGATCTGTTTTGTTGTGCGGTTGTTTTTATATCGAATATTGTGTGATTGAGTCCCGTAAACATCTGTATAACTGACTCTGTTTTGTATAACTTGAATTCCGGTTCTTACAGTTTGCTAAATTATCTGCTTCTCATCCGAATGTACACATGACCCAAATCGATGTTCGCATGAACTGAATTATTTGAAGAACACCAGTCTTCTAAATACTCTCTCACGTACCTCGTAGCTGCTTGATCCATGATTTCGACGTTATCCGGATTGAATTTGTGTTCTTCTTGGTCTTCGTGGACAGATATTAGGGTAGTGTCTTGTACCTAATTTGTGCTTGTACATTCGAGTAATCACTGTTCTCCCGGTTTGTCCGATATGGCACTTGTCGCAGTCCGTGCACTTGACTTTGTGAACGACCTTTGTTTCATTATCCGTTTTCAGTTTCTCTTTTTACTTTGGCTTGGTCTGTCAGCATCTATGAATCCTTGAGACTGGAGTAGTCCTTCGGTTAATTCAGATATATTTTTGAGTTTTGGGAGAGTCATCCTTCTGTTTGATCGTTCCCTTTTGTCCGTTTCCCTGTTCATTGCCTGCACGGGTTTTCTGACGAAGTTCCTTGGATATCCGTTTTTCTCGAACATCTTGAGGAGATAGGTTTCTTCTTTCTTTCTTGGTCCTTCTGTGTAGCAGTGAGTTTGAAGGTTCGGATGCATAACCGTTTGTGGTTATTTGGGTGATTAGTATGAAAGTCTAATATTTGATCCGTATGAGTTTGTTTTGCTATCCGCTCTTATCTCCAGTGTGCCGTTGGCGTTGCTCTTAACCAACACGTCCAGAAGTACCATTCCATGGCGAAGTTGATATCTTTGAATATAATGTTGATTATTTTTTGTCTCTTTAATATTTGAACGTTCAATGGTGAGCAAGATATCATTCATATATCTAGGTAATGTGGCTTTTTCCAGGGTTTGAATTACCGCTTCAACGAGAAATCCCGATAAGGGTGTGCTCATCGGTGTTCCCTCAACTTGTTCATACCTGTCACTGTTAAATTTGAAACACGGGTATGGGCACATTTTCAGTAGTTCATTAATTGTTTTTTTCTGTTTCCAATGGGTTGTCCGGGTAATATTTTCGCGGGAGGGTCTTGGTTATTGCCTTTGCTAGATCCACGTTGAAAGCAAACAGCGCGGTGACATTCATCCAGAGCGATTCCTTTTAGCTTATCCAAGATCTGATGACCGTTGGTGACGGAGTTCTTTGACCCACTTATCAGGGGTTTCAGAAGTCTCCACAATTACTTACCTAATCTTCAAGTTGAAGTTCTAGGAAGACCATTCAACGCTCTCTCGGATTTGGAACGCAAAGTACCGGTAGCGAGTGTGATGAACCACGACTCGTGGTGAAACTTGAACTCAACGCAAGCTTGCGTAGGGATCGCGATATCCGGTGGTCTCAACGAGCTTGTAGAGATAGAACATTCTTCCACCAGGATAAATTCTTGCAAGTTGTTTCAATTCATCCGAGCTGTCGTTAGGAAAGCATTGGGTGTGAGCGAAACGATCTGTGAAGCAGATGGTTCGTCTACCTACAACCGGCAGCGACGTTTTGTAATTTGATCGAAGAATTTTTGGGCATAATTTAGTTGACCCTCAGCAGCAGCCCCTCCCGGACCTATTCTGACAAGCGACGATTAGCCTACTACAAAAATCTACCAACTAAGGCGGAGATCCCCAAAGAATTCCGAGCCTTAAGTCATCATAAAGCACCGGGCTCCGATTGACTCTCACCACCTTTGTTTAAAGATTGAGTAATGGAACTGGTTAGAAAACCCCACGTTTTTTATCGGTCATCTGGTACTCGGAGAAACTCCCTCCTTGTGTGTGTGGCGAGGGGCGCGTTGGGGTTGGGTCGATTGTTGTCCCCATCTTCAAACAGGGCTTTCGTGGTGCCTCTGCCGACCATGAAGGTATTAGCCTAATCCCGGTGGTGTCCAAGTTTCTTTCGTCCGTCATTCTTCGAAGTTGTGCAACATGCGTGAACGGCGATGTTGTGAGGAACAGGCTAGGTTTCACGCTGGTCTTGTATGCATCGGTCAAATCTTCACCTTTCGATAGCTGCCAGAGCATTATATAACCTTCTGAAATACAACAACCGTCGTATTATTAAACATTCGCACAGCCATTGATCGTGCAATGGATCTGCACTATGATATTATTTTTAAGAATTAAGTAACTTAGGTTCTAGTTGGTGGCTGTACTCCCTAGTACTACGCGTCCATCAATCCCCATAAGTTTAACGGCTGCAAATAATTCCATACTCCATCGGTCGTCGCCCAAGATAATCAGGACGGCACTGCCCATTGCATCGAGCGGGGTGGGTAGGGATAATTATGCTACTGCTCAGAGTTCCCTCTCTTTTATTCAACCTGTCTCTTCTGTCTCCAACCCATTCTGTTTGCCCCTTCTGCCTACTCATGGTATCTCCATTGATAACACACCCGATACTGGTAACGGTTCATTGTCGAATAGTGTAGCAGGTGGTTTTCGGTCTGTTAGCTCACATTTTCTCAAGCCTCGTCAGCCTCTGTATCTGGGTTGCTTCAATGTGCACACTTTAATGCAGGCTGGCCAACAGGTGTGTTTGGCTCTGACAGTAGATTCACTTTCGATTGATATCTGCCGCGTGAGTGAGACACGGATTCAGGATGCGAGTGAAGTAATTCAACTAACTTCGTCTAATGTTTCGTCAAGGTATTTCCTGTATACTTCAGGAGACGAAGCGGCTCAAGCTGTTGGTCAATGCGATGTAGGAATAGTCTTGGGTGAGAAGGCTGAAGCAGCCCTTCTAGACTGGATCCCGGTTGACGGTCGTTTGTGCACCGTGAAACCGCAGGGATCAGTCGGCGTCCGGAAGGAAAATGGTGTTAAGCGCAGTTTGTTTTTCACCTCGGCATACGCCCCAACAGACTGCAGCACGGACATGCAAAAAGACGAGTTTTATGATGACCTCGTCGCCCTTGTTCGGAAGGGTAAAGGCTCTGACATTGTAGTGGTAGCGGCGATTTTAATGCACGAGTTGGAAAACTTAGTGCATCGGAAGCCTGTTTAGGTGGGCGATGCGTCTTGCCTGCTCAGCGAACAGATAACGGGGAAAAACTTCTCCAATTCTGTGCGGGCAATAACTTATTGCTATCTAGCACGAATTTCCGATACAGTTGGCGTTGCACAGCAACATGGCGTTCTAACTCGACGGGTACTTTGAGTTACATTGACCATATCGCAGTTAGCTACCGTTGGCGCGGTTCTGTCCAGAACTGTAGATCATATTGGACCACGTACGTCGAATCGGACCATGCTTTAATTTTAATTACATTTTTGCTGCAGCTGAATGGCCATCGACGCAGGTCACAAACCCGATTGGCTGTCGAACGTCTGTCTAATTCGGCTGTTCGCAACAGCTACGAACAGAAACTATCCGAGGGACTAAGAACTTCGAAAGCAGCAATGCAGACCAGCAGTGGGATCAAATTAAGCAGGCGATGCATTTGTCAGCAGATTTCGCCTGTGGTCCTTGATCTGGATCATCAAAGATCATCAAAGACACTGGGTCTCACAAGGGTTATAGGGACTAATGGGGCAAAAACGCCGGCTGCCTAACTGCAACGAGGTGAATACAATGCGTCTTCGGCTTTAGTGTCAATTGACGATAAGCCTTAAAATGACCGTAAAAATTGGCGGGTTAGGGTAGCCGAAGAGGTGTAATTAACGGCCAATTCAGGCAACAGTGAAAGATTGTTTAAGCTTATGCGTGACATCCGTGGGCGATGAACTATGGTTAGTGAAGTCGTGTGCGATGGGAATGCAGAGCTCATCCATGTGAGATACAAAAGGTTGGACCGTTGGGCTGAGCACTTCAAGGATAGGTTTAGCTGGCCACACACTGACGTAATTAGACCGACCACTGGAGCTGCGAATCCTAGGGATGTGTCTGTCGACTCACTGCTCTCAATGGAAGTGAAAGTAGGGTCGAATATTCAACTTCTGAAGAAGAAGAAAGAATCTAGTCCCGATGAACTTCCTCCATGTCTTTTCAAACTGGGTAGAGAAACTCTGTCAAAGTTGGTACCTCCTTGCTTCGCGATATATGAAACGAGGGACGTATTCCGTTATTGTGTGGTGAGTCACTGATTGTACCCATGCTCAAGAAGGATTCACGGAATGACTGTAGCAATCATCGAGGGATTAGTTTAATTTCAATACTCACTAAGGTCTTAGCTTCGATAATGCTGCGCCATTTTACATCGATTCGCGATTGACACTCGCGGATAGCAGGCTGGATTTCGTTCAGGTCGAGGTTGTATCGACCAGATATTCGTTCTTCGGCAGTTACTGGCAACGCGCCACATACACCACCGTCCTACGATCGTGGTCTTTCTCGACCTGAAGGGTTCGTTCGGTCCAGTCGATCAGAAAAGGCTATTCATTGCTCTNCCCTACGATCGTAGTCTTCCTCGACTTGAAAGGTGCTTTCGACTCCGTGGATCGACCATCACTATTCAACGCTGTCCACCGGAAGGGTATGCCAACGAAGTTTGTGAACCTGTTGCGAGCATTGTACTCGCATACCTATGGTCGCGTTAGGGTATAAGGTGAACTGTCAAGTTCATTCGAAACAACTAGTGGCGTTTGACAAGGATTTCCCATCTCTCCATTCTTGTTCAACTTCGTCATGGACGAGGTGATGGAAGATGTTTTGGGAGGTATCCGGAATGTAGGAGTCGTACTGGGAAGTGGACGGAGGCTATGTGACCTAGATTAGGCAGACGACGTCGTGTGCCTGTTCGAGTCCGCGGACCATGCAAAAGATGAACCGGATAGACTGTCGAGATGGGTTGCTTGGTTGGCATGTGCTTTGCACCTTGAAAGTGAAACGTGCTGTTACAGGATTGGACGACAGCAGGACCGAACTTGGTGCTGAGCGGAGAGGAACTAATGATTGTGGACCGTTTCACCTACCTTGGTGGCTGCGTGTCGAAGGATGGTAGCATTGCAGTTTAGGTGATCTCCAAGGCTCGAGCGGCGCTCGCGTGACTGAAGCATTTGTGACGTCTGCCTGATATTTTTTTGAAGTTCGGAGGTCATGTGCACTGTGCCGCGGTGCGCTCACTTGTGTTGTATGATTTCGAAATGTGTAATGTACGTGTCGGAGATGTTCGTCGGTTGGAGGTTTTCGATCGCCGATGTCTTTGTAGTATGGCTAGTGTTGGATGAAATAACCGAGTGAATAATGTAATGATGAGGGGTCAGAATAATTGAAAAGTGCGTTTGTGCAGTTAGGCTATTCCGTATGTTGGCTACTGTAGCATTCTTATTTTTTTCATCCATTCTTGGTCCACCCCCCGTTTTCCTTGCATATTCACCCTTTTGATAGAAGCATGTAACTCTGGGGAAAATATGGAGGTCAGTGGGATTATTTTTGCCGTAAATACCGCAACCTGTAAATTGTTTTGGCTAGATAGATTTATATTGCTAGAATTTTCAGTACGAGGTCCCCGTTGCGAGGATTTGAGACATTACCTGTTGCACAATGTACCAGACACTGAGGTTCTGGTGTTCCAACTGTTTCACGATATTATATTCCGACTTGTGACCTACTTTTTGATCTGCTGCTTCTTTTCACATCTCTGGGTAGTGTATGCTGCGACGTTATCTTGGCCGGAGTATATCAACGCAAAAATCGTCTAGGCAACAGGAACTGAATTTGATCTTAAGACACTGTTATAGTCGATGGGAGTTGTGCAGTGCCCACCTGAAGGCCCTAGCCTAGAACTTTCTATCGAACTTTCAGGCAAGTTGAACTTTCTACGGAAGAAATGCCGGAGAAAAGTGTACTCTTATCAATATATTTGTCAGTAAATTTCGCGAAAAATTCGTTCTATAGTTGTATTTTTTAATAAAAATTAAAATGGTGGGAGAATTTCTTTCCGCAACTCCGAGATTATCGGTTAAGTAATGGGTTTTTGACAAAATCTTAACAAATTATGCTTGTTGGGGCAGGTTTTTTTGCTGCTCTCGGAATCAGCTGTTGATTGTAAGATTAGTTGAGGTGGCAAATTGACAACATGCCAAAAAGGTATGAAAACCTAAACAACCGGACTGCTCCGCGTAGATGCATTTAAACTACCGGTTTGGGGTTCGAGCGATGGAGACAAGTGATATGGCTCAGTGCAGCAATCAGTAGCGTTCTCGCATTCGTAATCTGATCTAGTGTGACGTTATGTGGGTCTGAGCCACTCCAAGTTTCAGGGTGAAGGTTGCTCGTCCTCCTGTGTCGTAGGCCTTAGTGGCTATGACATGTCCTTTCCAATGCACTCATGCTTCAAGCATATAATGAAAAAATCCTTCCCGTTCTATATGGCTCTTTAGCTTATTCCGTTGGAGACGCTCGTTTACTACTTCTCGTCCTTCTCCTTTGAGTAGATGAAACTATAGGGTAGCAACCGAACCGCAGCAACCACTGCATGGTTGATGATTGTGTGAATTAAACCAGAGCAGGATGGTTTGGAATTTGCTTCCTTGTGTGGTGGTAAAATCGTGACGTGTTCATGTGTCCACAATAGTCATCTTTGATAGCTCTTTCCATCAGCATGAAGACCTAGCACACATCTGTCGTGCCTGTGCATCCACGTAGCTTGGTGAATTCCTTTGTCTTCATCTTCTTCGCATTGTTGTACCTAATTCGTTCAGTCATCGAGTGTACATAGATATTAAGCTGGAAATTAGTTACAAACTTTTCGATGGATGTAGGTGAACCAATCGAGTCGTCTCCATTACCCTGTTAAAGTCCGACGTCGCCTTTTCTTCCCAACAGAATCAGCCACATAACTGTTCCGCTACTGGTATTGTTAATCTGATAGCTGTTTCCCTCACCTTTAGAATGAATATAACCTATTATTCGTGTCCTTTTATGCACATGGTCATGAGTTTAACCACTAAACGTAATCTTCTACATTAAGCCAGTTTTGGGTAGCACTTCAGTGGATGTTTTTTCGTTTATTTGCCAATCTTCATTACTTAAATTATCCTCTGTTATATTATATTACATAGTTACCATCGAATAATCAATCACATTTGTCTTTTCGCCTTGTAGTTATGACCCTCCCGATGCGGAATACACTCGAACCTACTTGAGTGAGAAGCCGGTTCTTGAAGTCCCACTTACTAGACATGATTGTCCCATGCAAGTCTGTTTGATGACTCGTGGATTTCAGCAGTCCAGTTTAACCGATCCAGATAAGAATAACTCTGAAGCAATCTCCGTTCTATCAGAAAACAGACCTTCTCCATCCGACGTGAGCGATATTTACGCGCAGTGTCTTGTGCTAACGTCATTCAGCGGACTGTTTCGGGTGGATTTGCTTACGATGCCAACAGGTTCTTACCGTATACATTGGCTGTGGAATGATACCAGCTGGAATTTACCTTCGCCCCGTATCACTTGCATGACCTACTGCGAAGACATTAGCTGTATTTGCATTGGTGATGAGAACGGAGTGATATCGCTGTATCAGGATTTGGGCGATCATAGTGTTACTGATGGTTCTAACTCGGACGTAGAAAATATCTCAAACAAAGGACTACTTGCTGAAGCTACTCATCCCTTGGAAAACTTGATTACATTAGGGGAGTTGACTCATTCGGTGCCGTTAGATAGTCGGACTCGGGCATGTTTTATTTCTTCAAATGACTGGGCCGAAGTTAACTTGTCGGATGAAATAATCCCTAGGTCGAATACGGAGAAACCTGCGCGTGTTTGTCAACGTCGGCGCAAAGCAAGTGTATTCAACCCTGATCAAACTACGTTTGGCATCCCTACAGAGAAAGTCCCTGTGTTCGACCAAGCCCAGAGTCCTTCAGTGACGATTTCTGCTGATGTTGTTGGCGATTCCGGCGAATGCGACGCAGTTCAGATCATCAGTCGATTTGTTACACGCCAACTGATTGCGTCCAACGAGAAACATTCGCGTAACGTGGACGATTCATCTCGCCAGTATGGTTTCCACACTGCTGTTCTCCCAATCCAGTTGGCTCTGGCCGGGGGATCCGCCGCCCGTCTCTGGGAATCACGTCCACAGCGAAATCGAGTTGATTCTAATTCAATCTATAAGTCCCCTGAGATAGTCGTTCCGGATTCTGAGTGCATTTTGGAAATCAGCTTATCACGTACATGCTCAGTCTCGCATTTCGGATTACATTTGTGCCTGTCCGACTTATGGGTAAGCGTTGATCGTATTGGACGTGATATTATTCTTGCCGGCGACCCTAATATATTTATATACCTTATGTGTACCACTTGCATTTATCATCTATTTAGAGGTATTCTATCATTGTTCCTAGGGTTGGCTCAGCCCAACTTACAAAGAACTATCTGCCAACCACAGTTGCGGTTCTTCTTTGAAGTCTTCAAAGAAGATTTCAGGAGAATACAAGTTAGGTTCTGGTGACGCATACCAGTTCAAAATATAGAAGTATAAGGGTGTTTGGGCAGAAGAATACTTGAGAGGCATACGTCACCATTGCGAAACCGGTCGTGGGTTTCCGGAGCACTTCTGCCATAACGAGACTACATTCGAATGTTCGACTTCTGAACAGCGGAAAGCAGCAGGTCCCGATGACATTTACCCAGTTCTTTTCAAATTGGGTGGGGAAGTTCTGGTGAAATCACTTACCTCCTTGCTTCGTGGTATTTGAAACAAGGAGCGTATTCCGTTGTCGTGGAGTGAGTCACTGATTGTACCCATCTTCAAGAAGGGCACACGGAGTGCCTGCAGCAATCATCGTGGGATTAGTTTAATTCCGATAGTTACTAAGGTGTCCGCCTCGATAAATGCTGCGTCGTTTGACACCGATTCGCGAGAGTAATATCCGCGAACAACAGGCCGGATTTCGTCCAGGTCGAAGTAGCATCAACCAAATATTCACTCTCCGACAGATACTCGAAACGCGCCGCACGCACAGCCGCCCTACGATCGTAGTCTTCCTCGACTTGAAAGGTGCTTTCGACTCCGTGGATCGACCATCACTATTCAACGCTGTCCACCGGAAGGGTATGCCAACGAAGTTTGTGAACCTGTTGCGAGCATTGTACTCGCATACCTATGGTCGCGTTAGGGTATAAGGTGAACTGTCAAGTTCATTCGAAACAACTAGTGGCGTTTGACAAGGATTTCCCATCTCTCCATTCTTGTTCAACTTCGTCATGGACGAGGTGATGGAAGATGTTTTGGGAGGTATCCGGAATGTAGGAGTCGTACTGGGAAGTGGACGGAGGCTATGTGACCTAGATTAGGCAGACGACGTCGTGTGCCTGTTCGAGTCCGCGGACCATGCAAAAGATGAACCGGATAGACTGTCGAGATGGGTTGCTT
>LUCM01002676.1:66172-78924 GCA_008360955.1 Fasciolopsis buskii | reverse complement strand
ATGCTGATGCCGTTGCAGTAAGGGATCCAGTAAGTACCATACTATTTTTGTTCGCTTTGGGTGACAAGTATATACAAAACATGCTGTTGCAGGAACCAACTGTCTCCAAGGCCTAACATTGATTCTTGGAAGGGAAATAAATGGCATGAAGTAGTTATAGATTTAGTTACTAAGGCAATTGCATTCAATCTGGTGTGTCGTAGCATATGACAAAGTGCCTCTCTCCCAACAAAGGCTCGACTAGCATTTTACCACTTTGGAAACGCGTGGCTGGTCCCGTGTGACCTTCTGAATTATCGATCAAAGGTACAATATAATAGCATCTTTAGGTCAATCATGGTATACGGCTCCGAAATAAGGTCGTCCGAGGGGCAGAGGATTTGCGTAAGATTTCTCGGTGTTTTGACACACCATTGTTCTTTGTACTATCGTCGAATGTGGTAGGAGAATTTTTGTTAGTAGCTCACAAGTTAAGGTACTCGAATCTGGATAAATTAAATTCGTTGGGTCATGTTTTGCGTGCATGTCCACAGAAAACGACTTGTTTCGTTATATGCTTGTTCTTGACAGGTCAAAAGTGTTGGATAGATGGCGTTGAAGGTGTCCAGTCGATGAAGTGACGAAATGGAGTGGAGACATGTTTCTGTGTTTTTTTTTTGTGCTTTTTTATGTTTTTTTTTTTAAACCATGGACTGACCCGTGTAGGTTCACCTTCAGACTCGCTTTGTGGTTCACTACATTCCCATTCGGCTGTTTTGTAACCATTTTATCCATTTCAGGTGACATGTCGCCTTGGATTTACGTTGTTGCATTGGAAAATTGGTCTCCACCTATTTTGCTTGTGTGTTAGGTTGTTCCTTTTTGAGGCTGCCAGTTATCGAACTAACTTTGGTGGAAAATGCATTGTTGACGTATTGAACTACATCCGTCATTTGTGGTAGGCTGTCATCAGAGCTAACTTTACTCAGCCGCTTCTGTGACACTTTGTAATCCTTAAGGGTGTGTTCTTCAGTGCCCCTGTCATCCAATTACCCAACTTCTGTTTGGCTGTGACACTGCGTTTCCCCACATGATACTCTACAAGGAACCTAGGGTAACCAGCTTTCCGGCGACAATTTCATACAGGTGATGGTAACGTCTAGTTGACTGGTTTGCTTCTTGTGCACTCATAATACATTTCTTTAAATTTTCACCTGATTTGAGTTTTGGTTTTTTCCAGGAGCTTGGAGCCAACCAAAATCCAGTGATCCCGAACTGCCATATAAATTCTGAACTTCAATTAGGGTACCATCAGGTCACATGAAATTTCCCAGACTGAGGATTGTGGAATCTGTTTCTGTGCCGTTCCTCGGTAGTAATTCCTGTTAAATTGAATGTCATGCGACAGTGGCTTTTCTTCTCTACAGAATCTACGTAAGCTTGCAGTCATATTTGGGCATTCCGCAGCGTGTCGGTCCTGTACATCGATTGAAGTCAGAATAAACTTGTAAAACCTGAGCTTGAGCTTGTATAGGGAAAATACAAGTTCTCATTACAGCCGTGCAGTATAAATCTGGGAAATAGGCCCTGTAGCTTCATAACTTCTTGCAAGTTGTATAATTAGGTACGAGGAAGTAAGCAATCGGATAACCTGTAGTTAGATAATACTCGGTATGCTTACTTCTTAGTTAGGGCATACAAGCGTCGGAACCGTCCCTTATTGGAATACCGTGTTTAACTTTAGCGACGGCAGACAGGTTTCCAAGTTCGTTTCCCGTGGTTTAATAACGGAGTTGTACTCACAAGTAATCAGCCACCAGGCCAAGCAATAGCACGTGTCCAGGTCTTGGTGGATTTGCGCTTGATAGGGTCCTTCCGTATAAACCCGGTTCCTTCGTGCAATCGCTGATGTTGCCCGTGGTTAAACACGTTTTCCAATGGTTCCCTGTGTACAATATAACCTTGTCATCTGTCCCAAGCTTCCACGGCTTACTTCTCATTTCCTCGTATGCATGTTCCAATTCATCCTTTTTTTTTTTGTGCTTTTTAAATTTTACACGATTCGGTTTACTTCAGGACCCTAGTTATCAGCATGTTGTCTAGTTTAATGAGATTTTGTTGCGCACGATTTCTCAATCCACTGCAAGCCATAGATGCGTGGGCCCTCTTTTGTTAGCCGACCTCCAGGCTCTGAGGTCGGCATACCTCCAGTCCTGAAAACGCCTCCCGAGTTGGCTCCCAAAGTGGCCGGATCTCATAGCCTCTGGTAAAATTCCTACGCACTGCCCTTCTCATGCCGAAACTTATTCCCAACAAAGTGCGGAGGACGAAGGAGAATGCCCGGCGCTCTCCACCAAGAGACAGGTCTTTGATGATCAGTCCCTATGGGAAGATGGCCCAATCCTGAAATCCCAACTCACTTATCGTGTATAGCATATTTCGAGATGTAACTGGCGTATCCCACTAATGTTTAGTTCTTATCTGGCATGCAATACTGGACTGAGCACCTCAGGCGCCGGGCCCCACCGGGTTAATTCGTCTTCAGATTGTATTATTATTTTGTGGGTTAGACCATTTGGTCCAAAGACTCGGCGCAAACCGGTGGCTTAAAGCCACAGATGAATCGTAGATCCCGCTTGATATCCGATGACGTGGAGATGGTGAGTCATGAGATAAATGGCGTGTGTGATGGACCTGTGGCACATTGTTTTTCTTTTACTTTGACTCTTCTCTTTGCTCATGCTGCCATCGCTTCGTGATGTCCTATATATATAGGATTGAAATCTTCCCTTATTTGCTTTGTTGTGGTTTTGGAGTAGTTAGGACCTCCCAAAATGTTTGCGAATTTCATTGTCAGTGCTGAGTAAATTGAACGCCGTTTCCCGATGTGTTGTCGGCATTTGGAACATACACGATCCTTGATTGTCCGTGGTCAACGAATTCGATCACCGTGGCATGGAAATACCCGACTGAAAGGTGTAAACACCAATAAAATTTACGCGAGTGACTATGCGATTCACGACTAGATAGCAACCATATTGCTAACCGCCCATTTTGTTCTGCAGAAACTTTGTTTTCTTTTGCTAATATACCACCGTTCCGTTTTTTTTTCTGAAAGCTTAAACGAAGTTCATTAATACTTGAAGATGCAATGTATATCTAACGCGGTAATTTAACAGCTTACGGGAAAAATGTGCTAATCTACTGAGCGTGAACCTTAAAATCAAGATCGTTGAGTGCCGGCTCCGTTAAGTGTTTGTATTGCTTTCGTGATAATGGAGCCAGCATAAGGAGTTACAAAGTTTTATGGCTGCTCACGGTAGAGAACAGGGCTAGAAATTCTGAAGGGCCCACAAGTCGAATTTTATGTAGCGAATCTTGCTGATTGTTTTTAACGTAAACAAGACGTACATTTATCGTAAACTGCAGGAAAATCTTCACGAGACGGGTTGTGGAGGTTGGAAGCCCACCACCATGAAAGAGGAATGCGATTAATTGATATGACCATAAAAGGTAGTGTCGAAGTCCCTGGTGCAATAAAAGAGCGGGGGGGTTCAAGAATAAAGCAAGGACAATCTTGTCTTGGGAACTCCATCGAAGGTCCGATGAACGGCACAAAAACTCGTCCTCGTCCGCATATTCTGAGTCAGATTTTCTTACTTGAGCAAATATTAACACCACTTTTCCCACATGAGGATAAAGTTATCTCCATAATCATCTCAATGACAGAGTTAAAAAGAAAGGGAGAAGGGGGCAACTCTGACGAACACCACCTCCCGTGGTTCACCCAGGTGAAACATCATCGTAGGCATAAACTCAGCTACGGCTGTACGCAAACACAGGTTTGATAAGTGAAACGATTTCTCTGTGACATCTTTGAATGAGAGGTAGGGTCGAAGAATTGCACGATCAATTAAGTCGGACAAAGCTTTCAGATCAAGGAAGACAGAAATTGTGGATCGACGAAAACTGTGCCTATTCCCCGCCATCTTCCGCAAAGTGAAGATTTGGTGAATACAAAGCCGATCGAGTCGGAAACCGTTTTAATTCTCACGCACACATCGTTCGTGAGTACTAAATAATCGGCGAAGGATAATCTTCGCGAACAGCTTCCATGCGATGCTTTTCAATGTAATTCCTCCGTGATTTGCGCATGAGGACCTTTCATCTCTTGTAAATTAGTACAGCCGCTGATTCACACCAGTTCTTAGGAATCTGTTCTCTTGCTCAGATTGGTCCTAGGAGTTTTTTAACTAAGATGTCAGCACTGCCGCATCGTCCTTGAGCCACTTTCAAGACAGTCCATTTGTTCCAGCTATTTCTGACGCAGGACTGGTGCCTGCGTGCATTTTGTCGCCTGCAGGCAGCAGTGGAAGCTCCATTCCATTGGCGGAGATGCTAAACCCCTCCCTAAATTGTTCTGTCCAGCGTTTCATGGCACTGTGAATGAATCAGTGAGCGCTCAAATTCCTTGATTAACTCGCTTTTACTTATCCTCCTGAGATCAGTGCTCTTCACTAGCTATTTAAGGTTAACATTATTGCCAACGACCACAGCTTCCTCCATTTACTCGTACACTGTGGCTCGCGGTCATTCTTGAGGCACCTTATCAATAGAGGTCTCATCAACTCGCCTGTCTCGTTGTATTTCGCATCTAGGGGACGAATCTGTGCGAATCCACCGGACCGACTGATGTAGAAGATATTCAACGTTCTTGATGCTTACATGATCTGAAATCTCGCTTGCCAGTTGTCGCTGATTTCAGTGCTTCATTGATTTGCTTACAGTGTTCGCCCAAATCCTAGCCATTTCGTTGTGATGATAAAATCAGCGACTGTCACTTAAAATCAGCTGTGCGGGACAAGTAGCCGGTGAGACCGTAGATTAAGGGCAAACAAAAACAAACACGGACTAAAGCGCGATCTGAGTCCACTGGCGTGGACCAGAATGGTCGACAGTAGTTGACTGGTCCATATCACAAATGACCGACGGCAGTGCGATCAATATGAGCCTTCCTGTTCTGAAGATGGAGGACACCAGGTGAGCCAATGTCGTTTTTTATGACTAAAAGTTGCTGTCCCGCAGAAACAGGCTGTGGTCAGAACAAACTGGGATCAGGCGATCACCGTTGTCGGTGCGATCGGTTTGCACAGAAAATCGGCCTCCGATGAGCCATCCGAACTCCGCTAAGTATCTAAGATAGGTGCTAATATTCTCGACAGCGACCACAATGTCCGTGGATCACGCACTACGGGGTAATCGAGATGAGTACTGGTGGAGAGAGTTGTGATCAATGGGGGCATAAACAAGTACGACGAATAGGCAACGACACTCCAGTTGACTGCTACTGACGCCTATAGAACCGGTCAACCGAACTGCACATAACTGTTGGCGGGACTCCAGTCTAACAGTGCACACTGGTCGCGCACGCTTGGAGCAATCCCAAGTCCAGCATGATCACAAGTGCTTGAAACCGGATCACCCGGCAGAAGAGTTCACTTGCCGAAGTAATCAGCAGATACGTGGCCCAATGGGGCTGAAAGTGTCGTGACCTGTTCGGGTTTCCAGTTAACACACCATGATCAAGCTGAGAATGCTAAAGTCCTGCGGACGAAGCACATCTAAACTGTCAGGACAGGTCGGTTCCTCGGTCAGCAAACCAGGAAACATGGACCCAAATGGGTAGTAAATAGGATTATTCATCTCCCCCTCGGATAGAAAACAAACATAGCTGAGGCCGTGTGAATCCGTCTGTACGTATTATATATCTAGTAATATATATATATATATATATATGTAAATTCAGTAAACATCTTTTCTATGGATCACGTTATCGGAGCTACCGCGAAGCATGAATGCAGCGAGGGAGAAAGGGAAAATAAAAAGGTACATTTTATGGAACCAAGGTCCCTATGGTGAATTCAACATTTAGAAAAACTTATTTCCACTGAATTCTACAAAAAACGTCGACTTCTTCGATTTTATTTCCCTCGCATTGTTCTTGTAGCCCATAGTTCCGATGACAATAGTTCTGTAACCAGATTCGCGTAAACACACCGATGTACTTTTTATTACGCTTTAAATAACAGCGGGTATAAGTTTTCAGACCTATTTAGATGTATAAAGAATTAAACTGATCATCAACCTCCAAGGTCCACTAAGTTGAGAGACTCGACTACAAGCAATCTCGACTGGCAATCTTCCAGGGAATTAACTCAATGTGAATTTAGTTGACCTGATTTCATCAGTTCGTGAGTGATGTGATATCCCATGTTCCGACGCATCGTATCAAGGTATCGGAACAATTATGAGAAAATGTAACTGGTCAATTACGCAGCCAATGAAAGAAGTAAGAATCCAGTCATCTACTCACATCCATAACCAAATTTGTCAACAGTGCAATTCGTGTTTGCGTGGGTTGAATGATCTCATCTGTGCAGAACCTAATATGACTCGATTGAAAATAGGTATCACGGAAACCAGAGAACAATAAATATAAATATGGTAGGAAAACTGGCTACAGGTAGACGGTCCGATATGGATGAGGACGAATTGTCGCACACTCACCTTGAGACAATCAAGCCAGTATGTCCGTGCTTCTGTGTCCTGAGTCAGATCCCATGTGTCCGGCACATAGGTGGTAGGAGATTCCAAAAACGGGAATGGTTCCAGTGAGAAATCCATCATTCGATCTAGTTCACAATAACTCGTGTCCAAACCGGGACGTTTGAGCCCTGGGGTGCGAGGTCCTGATCGGGTTTCCGGAGATAAATCTGCCGAGCAAGCCACTCGTTGCATACTCTGCGCGGTCAAATGCGTTTCGCCCGGGGACAGATGCATGGTAACTTCATCCTCGGTAGTCATTGCGTCCATCGAGGCCGAGAGACATGATTTATCTCTGTCAGTTCGTTCGAGAATCGCAACGAAGTTCTTGACTAGAAGCCATGCTGTTTTGACGACTACGAAGTATGCACTCTTCGGCCATGGTCAGTGCATTTCGTGTGCTCGAGACATAATTTTCGGCCCACCACAGATGCTTGTTTCCTTTAGTGGATAGACCATTCATCCAGTGCTTTAACAAATGCACCCATTGCACCAAGATAACCTTCGTGAGTAGATAACAACGCTCGATATTGCTCCGGCAGCACCAAAGTTAACGCATTATGTAATAACCTAGAATTGAGTGGATGTTAAGTTCCGGAATATTGGCATTATTGGAGATAAGACTGGATGTACTATTCACGTGCACATATATTCAAGTTGAAGGTTCTTCAAAGACAAATGACTGATTAAGAGTTGTATCGAAAAATCCGATTGTGCCATGTATTGGGTTTAGATTGTGAATGATATATGTTAAGTACACACAGGCTTGTTGGTAGACGTACTGTTGCCAATTGATTTTTCGACTACGTTGGTAGTCTTTCTCAAGGCAAGTATTTGCAATCCATTTTGATTGCTGTCAGCAACAGTGAGAGGCGAAACGTTGGAGTCGGCTAGGGCTCTGCACACTTTCACCATCTGGTACAAACTGAGACCTATGAAAAGTCGATTTGGACAACAAAAGGCCAAAACAAACGGAGTTGGACTCCTGCATCAGCACAGGCGCACAGATGACTCAGTGACTGAACGGGTGTGATTTGAAACTGTGGTTTGCTATTTGACCTCGATTCACCGAAACAACGTGCAACGTTGGAATTCTTTGATCAGATCTTCTCAAATTGTCACAATGTATTGCTGACTTTGTAAAACAACTAAGAGTGTGCATGCACAATCAGCCATTCAATTCCGGTTCCTGTTCATGGCGCTCGCAAACGATAAACAATTATATCCATATGAACTGAATCCGGATTCGGTGACCAGACAGCAGTTCAACAAACTCGGTGAAGAACAGATATGAGTTCTTATAACTCGAAAAAACGAGGCAGACATGTTTCCATTTTGTTTAGCACGACCAACAAATAAAACAAAGTGAACAAATCGGGAGAATGGAGGAAAACAGTCAAATGAACCTAATGTAATCAGTGTGAGGCAATGTCCAGTAGGATTGAAGTAGACAGACCAGCTAAGATCAAAGTGAAAAACACGAATGAAACGGGCTCCTGAAGTGTTTAATTATTATGGGTAAATGTTAGTAGTAGGAGATTGAATGTTTTCACTTGAATAACTTCACCGATGTGATATATGATCGGCTCAACACTCACCATTGAGAAACCCTGGAATCTGTAGTTTCATCCTTGTTAGGAATCATCAGCAAGTGCTGATCACCGCGCCCGAGCTGAGCACGGCGAACCCGGTAGACGAACGATTCTGAGTCGAACGCCTTACCATTACGCTCCGGGCTGGCTGTGAACGGTTTGTTCAAATTCACCACATCATCTTGCACATATCCGTCACTGATTTGCACGGTTACTGTCCGCTAGCTCAGAGCGATCGACCCCTACTGACAGATGACTTCTCTGCAGGTAACCTAAGTACGACGTGAGTTGAGCGATGATATCACATGGTGACTAATTTTATTATGAGTACCTTTAGACATCGGCAGTTAGACGACTAATCTTGTACAGACAGTCACGTTTCAGTTTCAATGCCATCCGAAAAACCAGAAGGCGTGAGACAGCCAAAAGCCTGGCAGTTCTCTTAACAACATAAGGACTAGATCCCAATGCAGCAGGCCCATTTTGAACGGGTATCATTTCCTGCATTGGCCGATTCAGTGATTTCGATTAAACGACCCAACCCAGTGAAAAGAAGCACAAATGGGCGCAACTTAACTCCAAAATCGCTGTTTTCCTTCACGATTTTGAGCAGCAGTCCATGAGACGACATGCTCGTCCCATATTTTATTTGCCTCGCAATTTAAACGTACCATGTGAGTCCGGCTCCTTTTACGTTTACCTAAACTAGCTAATATTTCATTTTTGTGGACATAACCAGGCCCAGCGAAACTTAGATCACCAAACATTTTTCGGACACACCAATGGTCGGAATGGAGGTTTTCAAGACAACTGACAAGGTCAGAAATTATGATGCGCAATTTCGCTTTGAATCCAGCCCAAATGGCGAGCGAAGACATTGCATGAATGTAATGCCCGATAGCTCCCCCTAGCTGTATCCTTGTAAAAGACGCATCCAAAACAGTCCAGCGAACGTCCTTCGAACCGCTACTCCATAAATCCCAGTTACTGTTTTCTTTGACTCATTGGTCTCTTCCGTCGAACTCATTCTTGATGAGACTCTTCACATTATCGCAGCTGAATTTACTGAGGCACCAGCTTTTCTATTTTTATCTTCGAATCTTCTCACCATCACAACCAAACGAGTGGTGATCTCCAGATGGTCTGCATCCCAACCAACCACTCAAAACTTCTATCGGGTTGAGCTCACCCCAAACACCAGTGATCACAGCACATGACATTCCTGGTCTAAAATATACTATCACGGAGGAACGTTGTGAAACACAAGCATTTCAAACAGATGTTTCTAGCACAGGAGAAAGTATACTGCTGCTTTTTGATTCCTTGTCTGTCACCGCAAGCCTAAGAGATTGCTCACCACATATTTTCGTGGACCTTATAAGCGAAGTGACTAAGCGGAAGCTGTTCATCATAAATCTGAGAGTTTGATTTCTCCTCTATCTGTAGTAGCTAAGTAAAAATCACACGGCCAACAACCGTTAGGTTCATCGGTTCCCAGTTGTGATTGAATCCATTGACGACAACTCCTCCAGACCGTTTCTACAGTCCCGGAAAAGCAACACGTGGCATGTGACTGAAAGTCTCTAAGAACAGAGAGGAAAACCTCCTTGAGGACGATTAAGATGTAAAACACACAAGTGTCCACTATCTCTCAGCGCTCACAAAACTTTGAAAAAGTCCACTTTATCTGTTCATCAAACGACCAACTTCCCATTTTCCGGTTATCCGCTTCATTTGAATATGAAGGACCCTCAACTACGGAAGCTTTCAAGCTGTTGAAGTCAACATAGGCTACGGTCTATCGGTTTGGACAACTAGCATCGCAGGTACTCGCACAAGAAAAAGGTTTTCTATGTGGATTAATGACTTCGCTAACTTAAATATTTGCTGAAACTATACCCATTACACACCGCTGGAATCCCATTACGATTATTCTAACATTTAAATAATCCTAAAATCCAACGGAACCAAAGAAACACCAATCAATGTTTTAACATCACTGCGCCTAGAAAAAGTAGAATATTTTGGTTGCATGGTATATTTATCTAATTATTTCTACAAAAGAACAAAATGCATCAATGTAAGCAAAAAAATCCAAACATCTGTTGACTAAAGCTGGTGCATTCCTATTTCAAGTAGTCTAAGTAACAACACGACATATCGCTAGGTCCTGTGTTTACTTTACCGCCTTTTCAGATTCGTTAATTTTTGTGTTTCTCCGGATTTGTGGTATTGTTTCATCTCTTTCGTGCGATTGTGCTGTGGTTTCATCCCGTTATGTTAAATTCGACTCCGGAAATATAACTCCGAAATAGAGCTGTCACATACTACTTAAATTAAATCACACATTTAGTGGTCACACTCCATCATTAGCACTGGGTGAAACACGACGAAGAGGATCAACCAACACAATTTCACATCCCAAAGGGTCACCAGGAGAATCCATCTGATTAGCATGGAACTATTGGCATCAGTGAGACCAATCGGGATTTTTCGAGCATCGTTAGTATTCACAGAATGTCCTTCAACTTTATTCGTTACTAAGACACAAAATCCCTACCTATTCCACTTACACACTTGGGGGAGGAAAGGAACTATTAACCTTATGCCAAATGCGAACTGCCACAAGGCAATATCGACTGTGAAGATCATTAATATTCATTGACAATAGTGTTTATCACCGCCCATTGGTGTCCATGTTCCGATTTTGGTCCGTACTCCATATCAGTGTTTATTCGGAAAAAAACATGAACGAACGAATGATGAGTGTAGTAAATATCTTGTGCAAATCTGGGTACAGATCATGCATCACCTGAACCATGGCGAAGGATAAAAACAATGAGAAGGAGGAAAGGAGAGGAAATAGTAGGTTTATTTATCCTCCAATTCCAACTTATAGGCTATCAGTCGGTTTAAAAGTCCGGCAAGAAGATGAACGTACCAGATCCAGTGACAGAAACGTGACAATGATGACTACATGTCTGTGTACTTTACGAGTAGCACGAAGTTGCAAGAAGAGAAACTACCAAGACGAGCCCTAAATAACAAGGCATAAAACAGTAACAGTAGAAAAAGGACGACGCAATCATCTAAAGATGGGATAGTGACTGCAAAGTAGCCGTTAAGAAAGGGTCGACGATCAACCGATGGCTTTCCCACAAATCCAATCAAGAACAAGAAGAGAAGCAGACGAATCCTTTAAACCATGCATGACCGCATTACCTAAGTGCGGTGCGGAAAAGCAGGCACGAGTCGGGAACGAATCGGCCACCTTTCACCAACCTGGCAGATGTTTTATCGATAAGGCACTATCCACGGTTGATGGAGAATCGGATTCTAAACATCGTCCAGAATAGATTATCAGTCAACCCGGTGGCAAGCGATGGACATTAGTCCTTGACCTCTCACTTAGGCGGGAAAACTCCTCACACAAGAATTCAGTGAATGGGACTTATTCACCAGAGGCTTCTTGAGGCTCTTTAGATGAGTTCTAGGCTAACAGCCAATTGAGAGTCTGAAATATCCGAAGCGCAGACTAGACTTTAGATCGAGAAGCAGAGACACCATCGATATCACAGAAATATAAAAATTATAAACATAATTCGGGTTTACCTTTTTATCTCGTTTTATCCACGAATACAGTGGAAGTGGCACAGAACCGCATAAGTTCTTGAAAGACCAGGTGTGGTAACGGGCTGAGTGACGGCGAATTGTCATCACTGGGCATGCGATGGCGTCTCATCTGGTGATGTGCAATCGATGAACTAACAACACCCATCCAAAAACGTGTTTAATTCAATCGCACCACTTACTTTTTTCAGTCGAGTAACAACCATATATTGAGAACAACACAACGTAGCGAACAAGCTCGTTTTCAGTTATTCGTATTCATGCCAATACATAACATTAAATATGGTCTGGAGATGGTTCAAGGGAAATTGACTGCAAACTACCAATTTTCCTTGAACCATCTCCAGATCATGTTTAATGTTATGTATTGGCATGAATACGAATAACTGAAAACGAGCTTGTTCGCTCCGTTGTGTTGTTCTTAATTGACAATTGCTGGGCCACGAATATCTGAAGAGAATGTGTTCGTTTCTTTGTGTGTTTCCGTTTCTATAGTCTATCAAAACCATAGCTGACTAGAAACGACAGCTCTGCCCCGTAAGGTGTCGGGTAAGACCAGAAGTTCAGGGTACAAATCACCACTTGTCGGGTTTGATTACAAACAGACAATTGAACAAAACTGATGGATAAATGCATGACACTTTAGTCCAAGAATGCTTTGATAGTTATCACCTTTCATGAATAATGATTCCTAACAAGGACGAAACAGCTGTTATAGTGCTGTCCATGGTTTTCTTTATGGTGGAAGTTGAGTGATGATATCGCAATAGTTGAAGTTCTTTCAGTGATATTAGTCATTCCATCTCCTACTACTAAAATGTACCAGTAAGTTCAAGCTCTGTAAAGGTCATACTCCAAAGCCTTCGGCCGTACTGTTTTTAGCTACCTGCAGAGCAAGTCATCTATCAGTAGGGGTCCGATCGCGTGTTGAAGCTATGGACAGTAACC